>CAUYON010018846.1:0-24549 GCA_963573935.1 Arctocebus calabarensis
TTTATTGGGTATATATCCTGAAGACCAAAAATCACATCATAATAAAGATATATGTACCAGAATGTTCATTGCAGCCCAATTCATAATTGCTAAGTCGTGGAAGAAGCCCAAATGCCCATCAACCCACGAATGGATTAATAAACTTTGGTACATGTACACCATGGAATATTATGCAGCCTTAAAGAAAGATGGAGACTTTACCTCTTTTGTGTTTACATGAATGGAGCTGGAACATATTCTTCTTAGCAAAGTATCTCAAGAATGGAAGAAAAGTATCCAATGTACTCAGCCCTAATATGAAGCTAATTTATAGCTTTCATATGAAGGCTAAAACCCAATTATAGCACAAGAATACAGGGAAAGGGGAAAGGGAGGGGAGGGGAGGAGGGAGGATGGGTGGAGGGAGGACAATTAGTGGGAACACACCTACGTGCATCTTAGCAGGGTACTGGTGAAACTTATTAAAGTTAGAGTATCAATGTCTTTATATAGTGATCAAGAAAATGCCATGAAGGCTATCTGTAACAGTACAATCAAAATATTTCTGATTGTATATGAAGCATATTGTGCCCTATGATTTCACCAATGTACACAATTATGATTCAATAAAATTATAAAAAAAAAGAAAGTGAATGAGGATGGTTTCAGTGGACAATTAGTCTTCAAGGAATATTTGAGGTTGTCCAGTAACAGAGGAAGAAAGGAAGGGAGGGAGGGAGCGCTAATGGGAGAGAAGGAATGAAGACAAGGACAGATAGAGAAAAGTCCCTTAATTCCTATTTTCTTGTTTTTAATTACAACCATGTTATCTAGTTTGACATTGTCTTTTTATACAATTATTTATTGTTGATAACTTTTATTGTTTTCTGGTGTGCTGTACATTGAAATTTTTAGATATCTTTCTTTTCAGTAGAAAAGAATTTGTATGGATCAGTTTGCTAAATACACGTAAGATTTGAAGAGTTATAAAAAATAGACTTCATATTTTACTTTTCCTTTTTTATAACTTGAATGCTAATTAACTCATTGATTAAAATCCAGCTTCTTTTCTATCCCTCCTAACATGTTACTATTATCTAATCTTCAAATTGCATTTATTTCTGGTAAATGTCAGTCACTCCTGTCCCCTACAATTCATTCTGAAAAAATAATTTTGTAAATGCAATTAAGTTCTACAAAAATAAAGTAAAAACAAGATATATTAAATGCAGATTCATTTTATTATACTCTAGAGACATAAAATCACATGAAGTATATTTATCACACGTATGATATAAGGAAGAAGTATAAATATCACATACTTTGATTAATCACCAATGGGTGATTAATATAGATAATCATTTTCACAGTTGATATATTTTCCCTACTATGGTCATAAATGAAAATAGATAGTGATTCTCCACATTAAATACCTATAGACACATAATGGAAGGCCCATTTGTCACACTAATTAATATGCACAGTGTCCAATATGTGCATATAGTGTAAGAATCGTAATTCAAAAATTTAAGAAATATTGACTGTTAACTTTTCTAATCTTTAGGTTGATAACACCACCAGTCCTAAAAAAAGAAGCATATCTATACTATAGCTATGTTTCATTTAAAATAATGGTTAAAATAATGATTTTTATAAAAATATATTAATGAGTAATAGTAACGATTTTAAAACAACTTCAGTGGGTTTGTGGCATTAGTTTTAAAATTTTATACAAATAAAACTAGTGTATTTTCAAAATTCACCTTTAATCTTCCATCTGATTTCTATAAATTTCTTACATAATCATAATTAAACTTAAAGCATCTTTCTATGTAAGAAATGAATATTCGATTTTATATGCTTTTGAGTAATAGTTAACAAACTGACCTTAAACATTTCCAAATTAAAACATGATCCTACTCTTGGTGTCTACCAAGAATATGTGCCACATGTAGCTGTCAAATTGCCATGGACATTTCCTGATGTTCATTTTCAATTTCTATTTTTATGCTGTTGAAATAATAAATTTTTTTCTGGACCAACAATAATTCGTGAACCACACTTTGAATAAAATAGCTTCAGCTTTAGCATTTTGGCCTTCATCATAGTACCATGTCAAATGAATAAAAAAACTGCAGTTGGTACTTCCCTTAATTCTCTGACTTCAGGTCAAAAGACCTCAGCCTCTGTAGAGAATAAGTACCTTCTCCTGATCATTGAACATAAATACAAAACTTAGGGAAATCATACTTTGTTAGAAAAAATTAGACATACAACACAAATAACACATTTTAGTATACTTCAGTGTCACTTTAATTCTTGACCACAAAGGGAAGGAAACATCTGGGAAAGTAGGTCATTCTTTTTTATTTTATTTATTTATTTTTAATAAGGACATCTTTCAATTGTGCAGGGTGTGTGTGTGTGTGTGTTTTCTTCTGGGGGTAAGGACAGGAACAATCTAAGAATGCAAAATCTCTGTGCCATTAGCAGTTATAAATTTTGATAAGCCTATATTTTTCCATCTCTTGTTTATTCAATCCATATTATTTTAATGTTCTGTGTACATACTAGTTACAGGGAACAGAGTAGAACATGGGCTCAGTAGTCAATGGTGGAACTCAATAAACGCAACAACCATTTACTTCCTTTGAATTGATGAATTAGCATAATGGTAACGTCATTTTCACCATTGTCCAGTATTCATCAGAGTTACTGAGTTTTTAAGCTAAAACCTAAGGGAAATTTGAACTTCAGTTGGATGTATGATGCTTCAGTAGGGTGATGTTATTCTTACTTTGGCATTGAGGAGAAAGTATGTCAGATTTCATATATCATATTTGTGATGGGCACATTCTATTTTCTTCATCGATTTCTTCTCTAACTTTCCACAAACCTGGTTTGTTCTCCCCAAGCTAGTCTTTAAGTCAAGAAGTAGGTAAACAATCCACTTGGCCTTCTGTGGCTTTGGGCAATGAAGGGTATCATCAGAAGAAGAGAGGAGAGTGATAATGAGTTATTTATGCCAGTGCCATTTTATCTGCCTTGTCACCTTGGGCTCTCTATATGACATCTTGGCTCCTATTAAGCAAACTTCCTTACAGAGTTTAGTTTTCTCAAGGTTCCAATAATTGCTTTCTGCCTTTGTGCCTTCAGGTCTGAAGATGTAAAAAAAAGTCCTACCATTTGTAGGTCTCAGAATACTGCATTTTTTCTTAGAGTTTGCCTATACTCTGCCAACAATGTGTACATAGTTAAATGGACCATGAATCCCACAATTTTATTATGCCATGTAGGTTCTTATACAAGAATTAATATAAGAAGTCACATGAGAAAAAAAATAAAAATTCAATAATATATTTGAATATCATATACATAGTACGATCAGACAGATAAATTTGGGAGGAGGAGACGGGGAGGATGGGAGGAGGGAGGGCAGTTGGTGGGATCACAACTACGGTGCATTTTACAAGCGTACGTGTTAAATTTACTAAGTGTAGAGTATAAATGTCTTAAAACAATAACTGAGAAAATGTGGTGAAGGCTATGTTAACCAGTTTCATGAAAATATTTAAAATGGTATATAAATCCAGCACATTGTACCCATGATTGCATTAATGTACACAGCTATGATTTAATAAGAAAATTCTTACAAATTATTATAAAGCTATGAAAATGAAAATACTATTGGCCCAAGTAAAGAAAACAGACCCTATAAAGAGAAAGCCAAGAAATTGACTAACAAATAAAGAATGACTGACAAGGAACCGCTGAAATTCAATGAGGAAAGAATAGTTATACGAAAAATACCACCGGTAAATGTATCTTATAGAAGAAAGTAAAGCCTGACCCTTTCATCTTCCCTTCCGAAGCAATTTACTTCATATGAATAATGGAATGAAATGTGAAAGCTTAAAATTAAAGCTGACATACTAAGATAACAAAAAATAGTATTATGATTATTATGACCTCCATATTTTTAAATATGTCATAAAAAGCATCATTTGGGGTGGTGCATGCAGCTCAAGGAGTAGGGCGCCAGCCCCATATACCGCAGGTGGCGGGTTCAAACATGGCCCCAGCCAAAAAGTGCAAAAAAAAAAAAAGAAAAGCATTATTCGTAAAGTAAAAGAACGTTTGACATTGGCAAAATATAGCTGTAATGCATAAATCAGGGAAAATACTCCTATATAAATCTGTAAAGAAAGCCTAAAAACCTGTGTGTGATAAACAATTGTACATGTCAACTTAGCTAGGCTACACTACTCATTATTTAATCAAACATTAATCTAGGTGTTGCTGTAATGGCATTTTATAGAAATAACATTCACAATCAGTTTAAAGGAGATGGCCTTCACATTCCCTAATGTGATTGAGCCTCTGCCAATCAGTTGATGTCTATAAGAGCAAAAACAGAGGTCGCCCTGATAAGAAATTCTACCTCAACACCAGAGTCACTTTTACTTCAGTTTCTAGCCTACCCTTTTGCCCTACCCTAACCCTAACCCTAAAGCCCCTACTTTCCAAGCACAGGGAGTTACCTTCTAATCATCTCCTTATCTCCCAGTCTCAAAACTTAACTCATCTCCCTGTCCCAATTACCCGCTAAAAATTTCAAACTTATGGCCTGCCCCTAACAGCTCTTCTCACCAGAGCAGTAACTCCTTATTCGCTATTCTACCATCCCGTCACCTCCCCTAACCAAACCTATATAACACGCATTTGCCTCTATCATAATCAAATTTTCTCAGGCAATTACCTAACATGCACTTGCCTCTATCATACTCAACTTTCTGAAGCAATTAGTTAGCATTCCTCCCTTCTTGATATGTTAAAAATAGAGGGTTGGCCTTGGGATAGGGAACAATGAGTTCTCTCTTCTGTAACTTCTTCCTATGTAGAAGGACACGTAGTTTTAATTGGTCAACTAGAGGGTGATCATGATTTTTTTTTCATTGGGAGGATGTAAGTTTTTGCTTTCAGACTGTCCTTTTAGGGGTAGCTGTTTAGAAGTGGTGTTCAGGAAAGTTTTAAGGCCAGGAGTAGACTGTAGTCCATTTACGAAGAACAGTTTTTTGTTGTTGTAGGTTGGAGCACCTAATGAGTAGTTACCTGTTTAGAAAACTTTGAGAGTTGAGTTTGAATAAAACAAGTTATGCATGGAGTCAAAGCCATTAGCCCAAGGATGACAATAATAGATGTGAGGAAGGGCAGAAGTGTAACCACAGTGGGTTTTGAGTGAACTAAGAGGAGAAACTTGATGACTCTGATTTACATTGTTTTGTTTTGTTGGGTTTTTTTTCAGAGTTCAAGTCTTTCTTGGAATGATTAGATGTTGTTAGTGATGATTTTAGACTCATTAATGAAGAAAAAACATCAACTTAAAAGGAGAGAGGTTGGAGGGGTTTTTTGGTAGAGAATGTAGGCATGGATGTGCAGGGGTAGAAGAGTGATTTAGTTTAAGTCAGTTTGAGTGAAAGTTTGGTTAAGGTAGATTTTAGGGATTTGTCAGACTTTTTAACTTTCTTTGAAGATTGAGGATGGAAAGGAATATGGAAGTGTCATAGGATACCTAAGGCTTTGGTTAAGTTTTGAGAAATGGTGGAGGTGAATTTAGGTTTATTGTTGAAGTGTAGAGTACAGGGGATTTTAAAGTGGGAAATAATGTTTTTGAGTATGATAGAGACAATAGTGGTAGCCCTCTTCTTTGTAGTAGGAAAGGCTTTAATTTAACTTGAGAAGGTATTTACTAATATTAAGAGGTCTTTATAATATTTGATCTTAGGCATGTGTGTGCAATTAAGTTGTTAGTCTGTTTTAGGAAGTTCTTTAGCCTGGTGAGTTGGAAAGTGTGGGAGACGAGACTTTGTGGGTTGGAGCCTTGGCAGATTTTAGAGGATGATGTAAGTTGATGTAGAAATTCTGACTCTATCTGTGAGAGAGGAAAGAAAGCTGTGAGGAATTGTAGTACAGTCTGAGAGTTGGGGTGAAACAACTTGTGGAGATAGATGAGGAGGTCAGAGGTGGAAGGTTGATTCATTTCCTTTGCTATAGCAACAATAGGAGTAGAAACAAGCAGGGGTGAGAGGAGGTGTCAGGAGAGGAGTGTTGGAGAGCAGCTGTACGTGTTGCACAGTTGGCTCGGTTGTTACCTTTGATATAGGTGAGTGGTTAGATTGATGTGGACGGTAATGGATAATGTCTATAGTTTTAGACAATTTTGAAACTTGATAATAAAGTGAGAGTTAAGAATAGGGTTACCTTTGGTGTTACATAAGTTTTGTTCTTTTTATATAGGTGCATGGGATAATAATATGTAGAATGCGTGCATAGAGTGACTTTGGGTTAGGGTGAAGGTTCTGGTTTGTGTTATTAATTATTAGTATTAGGAAGAGGTCTTTTCTGTATGTTGGAGAGGCAAGGGAAAAGAGTGTCTAGTATTTTCAGGTAATTGTGTGTGGGTGATGAGATAGAGCAAGTAGGCAAGAGGGATGCAGGATTTAGTGTGGTATATGTGTTAAAAGACAATGATGGGTTAGATAAGAGAGAGGTTTGAAGGTTAAGAATGTGGCATGGTGCCAGGGTTTGAAGATATTTTTATGTTAAAAGATCACATAGAGAATGAGGGGATAAGTCAGCAGTAGGGGAACTAAAAGTGAGTTTCTTTAATTCTTGTATTAGAATAACTGCCGCTGCTAATGTCTTGAGACAAGGGGCCTAACTTCAAACAGTGTGATCTAACTGTTTTGAGAGATAGGTAACTGGAGCAAAGGTGGAGCCTAGCTCACGTTCAAATATGTAGAGAGCAAACCCACAGTTTTCTGTCACATATAGGAGGAAGCAGCAAGAAAGATCAGAAAGGTGGAGGGCTGGAGCTTCTAATAAAGTATACTGTAGAGATTTAAAAGAAGTGGAAATGGAAGTTCATGAGGGTCACCTCGAGTAGTATTATATAAAGGAGCAGCTAGGAGAGAAAAGTTGGGAATCCATGCTCTGAAGTATCTAGCTAATTTTAAAAGGAGAGGAGTTCTTGTTTTGTGGTGGGTAGGAGAAAGTCGTGAAGAGGGCTTTTTTTATCTGCGGTAATAGCTTTAACGCCTGGCGATAAAAGGACATCAAGGTAAGTGACTTTTTATTGGAATAATTGAACTTTTGAGGGAGAGACTCTATATCTTTTATTTGTAAGGAAATTCAGGAATGAACAGGGGTTACGTTTAGAGTTATGTAAGGTGGGGCTATAGAGTAGGAAGTTATTGATATACTGAACTAAGGTTGAAGGAGAGGGATCATTGGACTGGAGGTCTCGTGATAATGTTTGGTCGAGTAAGTGGGGGCTGTTATGAAATTCCTGAGGGAGTATAGTTTAAGTAAGTTGGGAAGAAGTCTGAGAAGTAGGGTCAGTCTATGTGAAGGCAGAGGTTTTAGCATGTGAGGTTTTAGCAATCAGGGTGTAGTTTAATAAGAATTGGAGAGTAGGAGGAAATTGAGGGGTTTTAGTATTCTAAACCTCAGGATTTACTTATTTGGGTGGAATACTGCAGGGTGAAAAGTCTTTGATGGCTTGGGAAAGGACGAGGTAGAGTGAGGCAGAAGGAGATGGGTCGGCATCTATTAATTTAAAATTAGAAGTGAGGGTGGTACCTAATTTGGAGAGTATGTCACATTCCAGAAGGGGAACTGGACAGGAAGGCAACATTAAAAAAGGAATGTATAAATGAGAAATTGCCAATTATGCAGTGTAAAAAAGGAGTTTGATGTGGACAGTGGGAAAAACCCTCTATCTTGGCAATAGAGTTGGGCTACAGGGAGGTAGGACCACTGGACTTTTTAAGAGCTCAGAAGTTCTGTGTTTCAAAAAAAAAGGTGATCATTTTACCTGCCACCATCAGGGTTACCCTTGCCTCTGCAGAGGTGATCTTTGACAGGTGAGAGAAGTCAGGGTCTCATCAGTCTTCAGAAGAGGCAAGTCCCCACAAGTCTGCTGTGGGTACGACGGTTGCAGTCCGCCGTCCAATGGCCCTTTCTTCTGCAGAGAGGGCATGGTCCTGGCTGGGGCCTAGGATTGGAGCAACATTTTACCCAGTGTTCTTCTTCCTTGCATTTGTAGCATGGTCCAGGTGGTTGAGTTATGAAGTGGCTTTTGGCTCCTAATGACTTAAACAGGTTGGGAATGATGGCCTTAGTGACACTGTAATGCTTTGAGCTAGCATTTGATAATTTTGGATTTGAGATTTTTATTTTTGCTTCAGAATATATCATCTCGCCCCATGTGAATCTTATAGGCTGTGTCCAAGATCACGGCCTGGGGTGTCAGGGTTCCGTGCTCCAAGTGCTTTAGCCTAAGTTTGATGTCGGGGTAACTTTGGTTAAAGAAATAAGTCATGAGAACGTTTTTCCCATCTATTGTTTCAGGATTTAAATTACTGTACTTAATAAAAGCCTCAGTAAGGCGTTGGAGGAAAGTTGAAGGATTTTTAGACTTATTTTTTGTATGACTTTCCATAACTTATCATAATTGATAGTCTTCTTGGTGGAAGCTCTAAGTCCGCAAAGAATGCAGGTAATAAAAATGTTTTACTTTTTATTCCCACGTTATTATTATCATTTTAATTTAGCTGGGAGCTAGGGATCACAGTGTTATCTGCAGGATGCTTATTATTTGACATGTGAAATTGATGTGATGCCTCTTTCGCCCTCTCCCACACTCGTTTGCCCTTGTCAGAGGTTAGGGTAATTGGTTAAAATAACAAAAACATCATGTTAGGTAAGTTGATAGGATATAGTAATAAATTGAAATTCTTGAATAAAATGAGAAGGTTTAGAAGTAAAGGAACCTAGTCTAACCTTAAGGTGTGTGAGTTTAGTTATGGGGAAAGGAACAAATAGAAATTAACCATTGATTTCAGTAACCTCGCAGAGCGGGGCTAAGAAGTGAAAGGCAGCTGAAGGTTCTTCTAATACTGGAGCTTGATGGGAACAGGATCAGGTGAGGGGACTGGAGGGAAGTGAAGGATGAGTAGTGGATGCAGTGGAATTAGTTTGTAGTTTGTTTGCATTGCTATATGGTGGCACTTGTAGGACCATCAGATGGAGAAGCTGGAGGGAGAAAGGAGTAAAGAGGTCCAGAAGTGTTTCTTGGAGCAGCCAGAGGTGGACTGAGAGATGACACGGAAGAACTCTGAGGGCTAGTTGGAGGGGAGGAGTTAGGAGGTGAGCTGGGAAGTAGGAGAGACAGAGGGTGGAGGCAACTGTGTGGTTGACGGAGGACCCGGATGTGGCAGAGTCAAAACTGGAACCACTTCGGTTTCGGAACCAGTGGCTGTTTGTGTGGCGAAGGTTTATTTGCTTGGTTGAATAGATCCGGTTCAGGGGGATAGAAAGTAGAAGAGCCTTTTGCTACAAGAATTTTAGAATCAGCTGAACATAATTTAGGCTTGATTTTAAGATAGGAGAAGTTCTGAACATAGGGGACCTCCCTCCATTTGCCAAGGCATTTATTATAGTTATATAAGTCTCGAATTAAAGAAAAATCAAATGAACCATAGCTTGGGCAGATACTTTGGTTGTCTAACTTATAAAGTGGCCAAACCTGGGTAGAGAGTTTAGTTAATTTTTTGATTTTAAGTCTAATCCTAAATCTACCAGGTGGCGTAATGAGCACCCCAAGGTGGAGTTAGGTGGGATAGAATAGCCTGCACCCATGGCAAATTTGTCGCAGAAGTAAAGTGTAAGCAGAATCACATGAGGACCAGGACAGAGGGTGAACGTCTCCCCTGCTTTGTTGCTGGCTGTGAAAATGAGGACACGGTTTAGGACAGTCATCACTGTACCTAAATCAGTGTCAGACCCCTGGGGCCAGGGAGAGCTTGAGACCTGACACCAGGAATTTTTGTGCGAGGCATGAAGCCCTGAGCTAGGCCATGCAAGGTCAATGGGAATAGGGACTCAACCCTCGAGAAACAGGTGAATCTCCAGGAATGTAAGCAACCCAGCCCACGATGAGGGAAAACTCGCTCCCATAGGGGTGTTTACCAAGTCTGGATGAGGCCGGTGTTGAGTGCTGGTTAGAACGCCTTGGTGGATGGACAGAAGCCGATGTGGTGGTGAGTGCTGGGAGTGCAGAAGAGGACAGGGAGCTCTCAGGAGCTTGGGACTGTTCCCTAATTATCCCACTTCTTACACCAGGTGAAAGGGCAGAACTCCACTGGAAGCGATCTCACAGACCACCAAGGCTTGTATGAAAGGTCTTTATTGATGGAGGATGCTGCAGAGCTTTACTAAGGGGGAGAGAAGAGAGAGAGAGAGAGTAAAACACAAGCACACCTTATATAGGTTCGGTTAGGGGCGGTGACGGGATGGTAGAATAGCCAATAAGGAGTTACTGCTCTGGTGGGAAGAGCTGTTGGGGCAGGCCATAAGTTTGAAATTTTCAGCGGGTAATTGGGACAGGGAGATGAGTTAAGTTTTGAGACTGGGAGATAAGGAGATGATTAGAAGGTAACGCCCTGTGCTTGGAAAGGAGGTGCTTTTCTGAGGTAATTACCTAACAATGTATGGATGTGAAATTAGAAAGAAAAAACATCACATATTTTATCAATTGAACTAGTCAATGTAGGGGATTTCATTTTCCTCCGTTCTATGATGGCAAAAAAAAAAAAGAGAGAAGAAATTTTTACTAAATTTGAGTGTTTCTAAATATTGTACTATCTAAAGAACTGTCTCATGCTTTCATTTGAAGGTTCAGCTTTAAAGTTTATACACTATAAAACAAATAAATTTTTTATGTTTATGATTTTGTTACCTGAATTACTTCTTCAAAAGGTCCTTTGTCTTAGGGATTCAAAGAGTGAATCCATGGACCACAAATGAGTGGTAAGACTGGATTTATGTCACAGGAAAAGCACCAGAATTTTGAAAACATCTCTTCTCTGCCTGGGTTCTTTGTCTAGAGGTATGTATAGTCACATGGGCCCTTTATAGTTACATTTGACCAGGACTTGGTAACAAATGAGTGGATACACCTCTTCCTCTGGGGTCAGATGAATGAATGAGTCATGAATGAATACAGTCCTTTCCCCTAAGGACATGGTGAATGAGTACCTTAATTAATGGATACAGTCCATTTAGGAAATTGTCCAGGCTTCAGAACCTTACATGAAATTGCCCAGTCCTAGGAAATAAGGGGTTCCTGTTCTGGCCTGAACGGGGGAACCCTGTATCACCCTTGGGTCTATGAAATGTTCACAGGGGAGTAGTACAGCCCCAGGAAGGTTCTTTAGGTCCAAATGTGGTTCTGGGGTTGGCGTGGACAGCAGTGTGGGCTGTGCCGTGGTCTCCCTCAGCTAACTGGGCACCTGCAGCCTTCCACTGCCCTGAGCCCTCTGGGTGACACTTGGGTCTCCAGCCCCCATCTCCCCACATCCTGCAGCACCAACGCCCCCAGGCCATGATGCAAAAGGCACAGCAGGTCCTCCAGGGTGGCCCAGCATGGCCCTGGCTGGGGCACCACCTACCCTGCATCAATTTTATTTCACAATATAACTTGAGATCTATGTAAGTTGGAAACAAAACAAAAAACGTTCCCAACATCCAGCTGTCCCCAGACTACCTAAGTACATTCCATATGAACTATAGACAGTGTAGTATAGAGGTCTTTTCCAGCTGGGTCCACCTGGGGGCTCTCTGCACCGACCCCCTCCCCTGCTCCCAGAGGCTTCCAAGGTGAAGCACGAGAGAGTCCCAGCTACACAGTAACCACAAACAGGGCAGTCCCACAGTTTATTACAGGAAAAAGAAAGAAGCGCTACAAAGTCAAAGTGCAGAAGGGAGCTACACAAAAGGACACAAGTAAAAATACCTTCCGGAGAGACAGGACAGGGTCAGCCTCCGGGAGTCTGAGTCCACACTGCCTTTCCAAAGCTCACCGGCGTGCCCTGCCTAACTCCTGGCAGGACTGGCTGTTGTTTCCTGCCTTTACAGTGATTGACAGGTTGGAATTATATAATAGATTACACAGCAGATTTAACTAAATAGCAACTGTCAAGTTACACACAGGTCACTAGGATCTTTTTGGACCACGTATGTTCCCACTAAGAATAACTTCCTCTCTGCACTTTGGCTCAGACTATAATTCAGTTTCCACTCTCTGCCCTTAGTCACTTCCTTACCACATCCTTGCCACCTGTTAACCCTCCATCAGACCTAAAATTCCAGTTACAACCTGCTACAAAAATCAGCGCTTAAAAAGAGTGTGTGCAGGGCTGAGTGGAGAACGAGTAGTCTGCATTTGAAGACCCAAAAAGTGATGATCCCTGAATGTGGTCTTTAGATATTAATAGCCTTTTTAATTGTTCCCCATGCTCATCCTTTTTAGTTTCCTCATTAAAAAAAAAAGAAAGAAACCATGAAAATGCGTGCTTCTGTGCGTATGTGTGTGTGTTCGATTTGGTGGAACTACTTTTTTCAATATCTTCTCTTCAACTGGAATTTAGCAGCCACATAATTTATTTGCTGAGCACTCTGAAAGATTTTAAGCATGTCAAGACGGATAAGAAATTATCTTTACATTCAAAAAGCACATCATCTTCCCATCCTACGCCAAGACTTCAACACAGCTTAAGTCAACAGAAAAATTAAATTTTCATTGACTGCTTTAAAAATTACTTCAGAATGAAAAGAACTATAGAGCAGTAAGCCAGTAAACATAGCAGAGCCTAAGGGCATGTGTTAATGCTGTCTGAGATAGCATTAAAACAAGAAAAGTTAGAGGAGTCTTATGGAAAATCTATAATTATCTTTAAATTTGAGCCTGTGACCCTTGTATCCTAACGTAAAACCTGATAATCGTTTATCTGTAGGTCCTCTCTTCGTTGCCATTAAAAACCTTAGTTTAATTACCTTTATCACGGGCCAAGGAAACTATATTTCATCAAGAAACATTTAATTTGTCTGTTAAGAACTTAATAAGAGTAGAGACCAGTACTTGTATATAATCTCAACACTCCTCCTTTTTTTTTTTTTTTTTAAGTTATAGGTTCCAGTTCCATGGGAGGCAATAGTATGCCCAACTGAGATATTAAATTTTCCAGCAGTACCAACTCCCCATGTGAGTGTATTCTGGCCAGTGAGGTAAAAGCACAGAATTATGTGCTATTTCTCTTCAAGGCAACTCTCCTAGTCCTTGTTTCCCGCTCTGTGTTTCTGCTACCTACAATTTGAACTTGATTGCAGGAGCTCCAGTAGCCATTTTGGTTCTTTTGAATATAAAGTATATTACTAAACACTAAGAAGAAAACAGAATTATTTAAATGTTTAAGGCATTTTTATTCTGTTTCTTGTTTTTAATTGTCCAGGAAAACTCACCCTCATTAAATGTAGTATTCAGTTCCATATAAGCCTAAGTTTATTTCTCTTTTATCTGAGGATTACCTAATTATTATAAAATAAAAATCTCTAGTATGAAATTAGAGAAGAGAAAAACACCTATGAATTCAATACAACACTGAATATAAACAGTACTTGATGCCTCTTGAGTAGCTGGGACCACAGGAGCCCACCACAATGCCTGGCTATTTTTTTTGTAGTTTAGCCAGGGCTGAGTTCGAACTCTTCACCCTTGGTATGTCGGGCCGGCACCCTACTCACTGAGCCACAGGCATCACCCAAACAGCTTTATTTTCAAGGAGGCAGTATAAACATTTTTTTCAAGAAAATAAGATACATTTTCAACTTATTATGAGATGAGAAAGAGGCACCATTCCCAGGTAAACATAATCTATCATTATTGTGTGAGCTCTAAATTATGGGCAACACTACAGACCTACAAGGCAAGCTGGAAAACTCGCGTGACTTCTTTGAAGAGCAGGTGTAAAGTTAAAAGCTAAAGTTTTAAGGAAAACATGTTTTTCTTCTGCTGGGTTAAAAGTTGAAGCTTAGAGAAAATATGTGGTTATCTGTTGAAGAGGGTCAGTAGAGGGGGGTTCATCCTCTGAACATTCTCCCAAGCTGTGGGGGGCCCTGCCTCTTCACAGCTTGTACTCTACAAAAGGGGTATGATGGAGATGTGGACAGATTGTTGTGGGCCATTGGTATGTTCATATCAATCGTCCTTAAATGTCTTTTATAATTCACTGAATTTGAGGTAGATATTGAATTTAGTAGATGACAAATAATTAAATACTATATATAGCAAGACACTTTAGATATAGAGTTCTTGCTTAAAACATGGAAACAAGTGTCCTAACGTCATTTTTTTTCCCTCAAATTGACATCCATTCTGTTTTGCATCCAAAACTTCCCAGTCTGCTAATTAATCTACTGAACCATGACACAGGCAGATTTAAAGGCAGGGATAATGTGTAGCCTGACTTTATTTCTCAGAATCGTACAGAATATACCTAGTCTATTTTCCCAATACTAACCATTCATTATCTCCTGCCAAGCTGAACAATTTGAAGGAAAAAAAATGCTTCTTTTCTCTTTCATATCTCTTCCCCTCTCCTTGTCTATTCCCTCTCTTTCATATAAAATAAACTTATACTTTTATATCCTAAAGAAGGGTAAAATAAGAATGAAAATATCTGATGAGCACCTTGAGAATTCATTGAGAATTTCAAACACTTCCACAGAACCAGATATTGGTGCATTACTTTCTCAAATACAACGTCAAATATTTGACTAATTTTATGTTGCCCACTTATTTTTAATTTTCAACCAAAAATATCAAAAGAAAATGAAAACTTATTACTTAGATGTGCACATTTTCTACATTAGTGTTCACAAACTTGGGACCTACTGGATGATTTAACAAACCTCTGAATGGGCTGCTGAATAATTAGGATTATTTGGTGAGGATTCTTTTGCATATCTGAGGTGGTGAATATCACAAAAAGTATGCTTTTTTTTTTTTTTGCTCCTCAGCTTTTGTTATCATTTGGTATTTAATGTGTGGCCTCAACACCTCTTCCTCTTCTCCCAGAGAAGCTAAAAGTTTGGTCCTCTGATCTAGTTATTCTTATTATAAACATATGCCACTATCTTTCCATTTCCTATTCTAACTGTATGTCCAACTATTTTCTGTTATTGGGACTGTTTCTGAAAATTTATACTTACTGTGAAAATATTCTCCTGATTGTCCAACTAGATAATGTTGTGTGGATGCCTCGGTGTCATAGAGAATAGACTTGCTTTTTGAAATTGTGTGTAGTAAAGAAGTCTACAAGCTCATTATGGCAAGTAGCGAAGTAGTTTTATTTTTCCCCAGCTTATATAGCCGGTTTTGCACGTAGACATTGTTAATCAATAATCATACAGATACATTATAAAGCTTGATTTTTTTTTTTTTTTTAGTATCTGGAAGTCTATAGATTAACTAGTCTACATTATTGCATGTTTTTTACTTTACCTAAAATAAATTTCAAGGACAAACATGCCTTCAGTCATCTACCCACATTCTGATAAGGACACAGACTACAGTGGTGGGGGCAGGGGGAAGCTGAGTCACTCTTAGAAGCCTCAAGCTCTCTGGAGGCAGTAAATTAGAATCTTAAAAGAACACATTGTAAAAGATTCCTAAATCAGACCAGTGACTTGTATGGAGGCCCTATCCTCCAGCCATCCCTAGATTACAGGAATTGTACCTCTAAAGCTCTTTGGGCTATTCTGGCTTGATGGAGTTCTGACTGGGTGTCTAGTAGAATGTGTTTAATAAGATTTTTTACTGGCTCACTCTCAGGCTGAGACAAAGACATATAGGCTTTTCACACATAAGATTATAATAATCCTATATTTAATTTCACATTTGTGGTGGATGCTACTAATGCCACTCAGCATTCTTATGTTCCTTAGCTATTACCTCTGTATATTTTATTGCCTAAATATGCCACTAAAATTCTGTGGCAAAATCACAAAACCTCAGTGGTGTACAATGATAAAGATAAATATTTATCAAACTCATGAATTCGTGGTCTAAGGAAAGTTTGGCTAACTTCTTGCTCATGTATGTGCAGGGAGAAGCATGTCGTCAAGGCAACTGAGAATTTGAATGATGATTTTTATATTTAAATGTTGAGGGAAGTAGCTGAAGTTTTCTTGATGCTGAATGGCCCCCAATGGGAAAAAGGTAAAATATATATATAGATAGATAGATACACAAATATAATGACATACTTCTTTTCCACATATTTCATTATTTAGTAGTCTAGTCTATAGCCACATTGCAAGTGATGAGGAATCAAGATCATTCATGTAGTTAATCTAACACACCATAGAACCCGCAAGTCTAAAAGCTTTAGTTTTTATTATTAAGCCTCTTTTGTAATCTGGTTCTGAATCTTGGGTACAACTTCAGTTCTGTGAGTAAGATAATCTTCCAGGTTTACATGAAATAGGCTTCAACAGCGTGTTCTGCTGTCTCATCACCAACAAGACAGAAGAATTTCTTATAAATTTAGGAAAAAACAAATTTTTCATTATCTTTGGAACATGTAGCCCTCATACAGTTCAATCAAAAAATGACAATTTGCCTCAGTTAATGCACATTCCATTGCCAGGCTCTCATACCTGGAAGTTAACCAGTCTACAGTGGAGTCACACCAAGAAAACTGCAACCAACTTCCAACCAGGGCACAATGTCAGTACTACCAGAGCAACCACATGTCTAAATATCATGCCAACTCAAACCTGTCAAATTCATCAGCCTTCAAATGCACATGTCCCCAAAGTCCTATATAAAATCCACCTTCTACTCTGCTTAGAAAGACTATGCCTGAGAAAATTACTCACTTTTACTGGATAAGCAATGTCTTCAGATAAGTTTTTGTCTTTTTATTTTAGATACTGAGTGGTGGTCTCATTGTTGTAGACCAGAAGGAGTTTTGTAGTACCTACAAAAACATCTGACGGTACCAACATCAGTCTCTTGACTTCTAAATGGCAACTAGCCATATGTATTTAAAGCGGAAACCCCTATAGTTGTTTTTTTCTCTGTTTTCTGTTAATTTTTTCTAACAGTTTTGTATGCATATATAGGCTCTCAATTAAATCACTTTCTGCCATAAATACTTAAAATATTTTCTTTTATTTTCTGCACTAAAATTTTTTTTTTTAATTGTTGGGGATTCATTGAGGGTACAAGAAACCATGTTACACTGGTTGCATTTGTTGGGTAAAGTCCCTCTTACAATCGTGTTTTGCCCCCAAAAGGTGCTGCATTAAATTTTTAAGGGCATACCACGGCATTCTCTTTGATTATCTAGTACATTTTATAAAAGATGAATAATATTTAAATCTTTGTATGCTATGTAATAAAATACTTAATATATTTTTTGTTGTTTATGTTTCTCATTCTATAGACCTGAAGACAGTTTCCTGTCTGAGTTGGACACCTATTGAATATTTACAAAATTTAGATAATATCTATACTTTATATTCATTTATTTTACTAATATGGTTTAGAAATAGTAAATTAAGTATTAATAGTAAATTAAGTATTTTAAGTTGAGTATTATATTCATTAAAATAAGCTATATTTATATAATCCAAATTTACTTCATGTATGGGTAATCTGTACACTCAAATAAAGATTACGCTTCACAAATTTATTTTTATATTCCATTTCATCACCAGCAACTAAATTCCCTGTAGGAGTTCAGCACCCTATATGTACTGAAAATTAAGTGAATACATCATTTGGCTTCAGTTATACTTTATCTTATCTACCACTAAGAACCTTATCTAAAATGCCAGCATGAGCTTTATAATGCTTTATCCAGAACCAGGAATTCAGTGTCTCCAGGGGAAATACCCTGATTTCAGTGGATGAAATTTCTGAAAGGCATTCTGCTCTGCTTACTGTCTCTGTAACACTCTCATGAAAAATTAGGTAATGTTGGTTGTCCTGAGTAGTGTTTTGTCACTTTCTGTTTTAGAAAATTGTCATTCATATAGACTTGGTGGATCAAATGTTACCTTTTGTATTAAAAAATGATTAGATGGCTACTACTTAACTTTATTTATTTTTTCTTTTTTCTAATCTACCTTTTCGAACAATTTGCCTATGTAGTCTTCTCTTAAATTCTAATACCATTTTGCCCTAACTATAAAGCCTCACAAAAGTTAAATCATAATAAGAGATCCATTAACACAGTTAAGGAGTTACAGCTCTTCTCATGCAATTATTAAAATAAATGAATAAAATCCTCGATAAAATTCTAGTCCACTTTATCCACATAAGCCTTTGTCCATCACATTTCTTATGACACACAGCAATCATAAGAAAACAAATATTAATATGCACAATTCAATTCTAAGGTCATGCAATATGAAAAAAAGAAAAAACTTAAGATGATTTTTGTCCTAATTAAGTCAATGTCTTGCATGTCTTTTTGCGAATTGTGGTTTGTTTTATTTGATGTTCCACTTAGTTTGACATTATATCTTGTGCAGATATATAAGAATAGCCTCAGGTTCGGCGCCTGTGGCTCGACGGGCTAACGTGCCAGTCACATACACCTGAGCTGGTGGATTCGAATCCAGCCCAGACCCGCCAAACAACAATGCCGCTTACAACCAAAAAATGGCTGGGTGTTGTGGTGGGCACCTTCAGTCCCAGCTACTTGGGAGGCGGAGACAGCAGACTCACTTGAGCCCAGGAATTGGAGGTTGCTGTGAGCTGTGATGCCACAGCACTCTATCCAGGGGACAGCTTGAGGGTCTGTCTCAAAAAAACAAACAAACAAAAAAACAAAAACAGCCTCAGCTAACCATGATTTATGAAATAAAGGCATGTACAAAAGTTGCCAAATATATGTAAACAAATTTTAAGAAAGGAAAAAAACTATATTAAAGTTGTTATATTCAAGTCATGTTTGCCTTCTGCAATTGTAAGAGATATCAAATACAATATACAATATAACAACAAATGTTATATATCAGTATATATGGAAAAATTACAATTTTAGTACAGATTTTTCCTTTCTTAAAATATACAAATACTTTTTGGCAGCATCTGCATTTCATATCTCTTAAAGATGTCACAAACGGCTCGGTGCCTACCCAGGGTGACAGCTTGAGGCTCTGTCTCAAAAAAAAAAAAAAAGATGTCACAAACATGGACTTATCATTTGCTTTTAAAATTTTGTACTTAATTGTGACCATAATCACTAGTTTACTATAAATCTTTTAAAACAAATTTTAATTATCAATGTACTAGCTCTTTGATTTATGGCTATATATGCAAATTAATAAATGTAAGTTTTCATAGTAAGTAAAATATAGAATAGCAGGTTTCTCACTGTGATTTCCTGCATTACATTTAAATAAAAACTGGCCCCTAAAAATATTTTCTTACATTAATTTATGATTGTGAAAAAAGTGGTATTTGGATATTCATAGGCCATAAAATGCCAACAATTATCCTTCAGCAAAGCTGTTGCATACTGCACTGGATCTTGGAAAACTAATTGAGAAAAGAATAATCTCTTTGATCAATTCATTCTGAACAAGTGATCCATGGCAAAGAATGGGGCAAAGTCCGCCACTTTCAAAAAACAGGAGAAAATACTGTCCCTTTTGTCCTGGAAGCAGCAGGAATAGCAGTAGTGAGTGAGGAACCTTTTCCTAAATAAAACCCAGAAATATTAATTCTGTTATCAAGAGATTAAAATACCTTAAGTCACAACAGCAAAAATGTACTTTATCTTTCTTGGGGAATCTATGTGCTGTGAAGTTCTTCTCAGACATAGCTTGGCTTAATTTTCTCTTAGTCTTCCCCACAGTGGTCTGACCGCTCTGCTCCTGGAGCCTCTTTGGGCCCCCCCTGCCTACACTCCAGCCTGCTGGTTCCTGTGCCGCGGCCACCACACCAACACCTCCAGGGCTGAGGCGGCAGGTCCTCACGCCACCTGTCCTGTATCAACTCCATGGTAACAGCTTGTATATTTTTTATATTCTGTGGGATTCAGTTTTATGTTATATCTTAAAAGATTAGCTGATGAGTCTCAATTTTAATTGAAATGTGTTATGAAAATAAGTGGAAAAACGGAAGTAGCCTGTTGCCACCCAACCTGGTTCATCTGTCTGCTGCCCAGGGACAGCAGGCTTTACAGATGAGGAAGGGTTTATTCCGCCAAGAGCTAAGTGGAGAGTTGGGAGAATTCTCTCAAATATGCCTCCCTGAGAATTGGGGAGACAGGGTTTTTAAGAAAGTTTGGTGGACAGATGTTAGACAATCAAGGGCTGCTGATTGGCTGGTTTTGATACAGGGCGGGGGGCTCCCAGACAGCACAGCCAGAGCTGAGGGGAGACCTGCAGTCTCCGTCCTGGTGAAATCGTCAGAGGAACCAGCAGTTGGAGGTTAGGCAGGGGGCTGCAGAAGGCTCCAGGGACTAAAGGGGCCGGACAACTGCTGGGAGGACACCTCCAGGTTCCCAGCTCAGGGAGCACAGTGGTATCTCTCCGCCAGCCTCTGTCTTGGTCCCTTTGCACTTGGGGCAGCACAGGGAAGCCCCCATTTCACAGGCCTGGACAATTTCATGAATGAACTGTATCCATTCATTAATACATTCATTCACCTTACCCCACGGAAAGGGACAGTATCCATTCATTTGTTATTGCGCCCTGGCCAAATGAAATTACAAAGGACCCATGAGATGATATCTACCCCTAGACAAAGAACCCAGGTAGAAAGGAGATTTTCTGACTTAACTCTTTCCCTTTGCCAGGAACTCTGGTGCCAGGATTCTTTTCTGTAAAATAAATTCTGTCTTAACGCTGATCTGTGGTCCATGAAGTCATTCTTTGAATCTCCGAGATCAAGGACCTACTGAAAAAGAAATTCCAGTATCAGTTTCCTGTAGGCCACTAGTGTGTTGGTGTGGGCGGCTGCTGGGTGGGTTAGTTACTGGAATGCAGAAGCTTGGATGGAGGGTCCAAGAATAGTTGACTCAATTTCTTGGTCTGAGTGGGTCAGTCAATCCACTGGAATGTGGGAACTGCAAGATGTCTCAAAAACTACCCCTAGGTTCTGGTCAGGTGAAGTTATTCACAGAGAAAAGTTAAACATCTTTCTACTACCACCTGTGACCTCTAGCATAGCAATTGTAGAGAAGCAAACAAAGGTACAGTGATTGACTATTGTTACCAGAATTTCTTCTTCAGTAGGTCTGTGGTCTCGGAGATTCAAAGAATGAATCCACAGACCACAGATCAGTGGTAAGAAAGGATTTATTTCACAGAAAAGAATACAGAAAAAGCACCCGAGCTTCTGGCAGAGAGAAAAACCCAAGCTGGAAAAAAAACAAATCCCTCTGCTCGGTTCTTGTCCAGGGATATATATATAGCTGCTTGGGTCCTTTGCAGTTACATGTGGCCAGGACTTGGTAACAAATGAAGGGATACGATTCCTTCTGCTGGGACCAGATGAATGAATCAATGAATGGATACAGTCCCTTCTTCTAGGGGCAGACGAATGAGCGTTTTAATGAATAGCTACAGTGCATTCATGAAATTGTCCATACTTAGGAGACTTACATGAACCTGAATGGGGAACCCTGTACCACCCTTGGGCCTGTGAAATGCTCACAGGGGACTAGTGCAGCCAGAGGAGGGCTCTCTAGGTATAAGTGTGGTTCTGGGGTTGGCACCGGGAGCAGCGTGGGCTGTGCTGTGGTCTCTCTCAACCAGGGACCCATCCTCTTCTGCAGCTCTCACCCTCTCTGCAGCACTCAGTTCTCCAGCTCTGCCTCCTTTTGCCCTCTGCACAAATGCAGGCAGGTCGGAGAAGCAGAAGGTGGGGCAGGTCCTCCTGGGTGGCTGGCACTGACCAAGCTGGGGTGCATCTGCCCTATATCACTATTATTAAGCAAATAAGGGGACAGTGACTAGTTATTATCATTTTATCTAAGCCTGCTCCTTGACAGAGTTTGATTTGTAGAGAATGCCAAGAGCCAGACAACCTCTGAGCAAGATGATTTGCAGCTGGCGGGGTGGACCCTTGGGCAATTTGTCTGCAGGTGTTCATTGCTGAGACCAAGCCCAATCCCATGGAGATCCTTAGGCACATAGTCATTGTCTAATACTCCCCTCACCTGTTTTGTGCTGTCTCAATCAAAGGCTACTGCAGAGGTTGCTCGGGGCTACCCTGCAATCAAGCTTATACTTCTAATCTACGTTACGCCTGGTTTCTTTCTGGGGTGATCCAGACTGGGGCTATAGGGACTGTGACATCTGGCATAGTTGGCAGGATCCAGTAAGACACAACAGGACACCAGGGATGTGGACCAAAGGGGAAGTGACACTTAGAAGTAAGTGACGCCTTTGGCAGACAGTGGGAGGAAGTCCAAAGGGAAACTCCGCAGGGCAAGTGTGACCTTTGGCCAATCCAGAATCTAGGGAATCTTGCTCAGAATAAGTGAGGTCTTTAATAATTAAGCAAAGACATTTAGAGAAAACAATGGGTAACTTCTTGTGTGGGGAATCGCAAGAATTAGAAACTGAGGAAGAAAGTGATGTTTGTAGTCGACCGCAGAACTTAACTGATCAGGGACACAGAGGAAAACATTGCACACAGAATGAATGATGAAAGGTAGACTGGTGCTCGCTCAGGCACACAGTGACAACCCACATTTATTGGGTGTTTTTATACACACTGATCAGATAAAAGTATAGGAATAGAAAAAGGAACGAATGATGATGAAACAGCAGAAGCTGCCATGAAAATTCTTTGTTTAGGACAGAAGCTGCTGGATACATATATAGTTAATCTAAATTAAACGTACTTTCTCAACATCAGGCTGCAAGCGTAACCACAAAAGTGTCTGGCTATCTGTTAGTTCCCTAAAACTTGAAGCTTAGGAATTTTCTGAAGGGCAGAGTAAGTACTTTTCCCTGCAACCTCTGCAAGTGCCCAACCCCCAGCTTCACCCTGCGAAGCCCTCTGGATACTTCCTCCTGTGAATATGTCCACAGATAAAGAAGTTTTTCCATCTTAGGGCAACGTTCCTCAGGGAGCACCTGAGGCCATGTCACTTTGCTTTGGTTGGGGGACCGGTTCTCCTCCAGATGTTCAAACAGAATTTGAAAGTGAGGAGAATAGTGAGGTTCAGTGGGAATCTGGACCTAAGGAGAACTGAGAATCAAGAGCATACGATACAGACACAAATAAATAAAGAATTACATTTATGGCCATTATGGCTGCTCAGATCAAACAATTGGAAGACCAGGTAAATAGTTTCACCGTCAGAAATGCCGACTTAGAGCACCCAATATTGCCCTCAGCACCTCCCTATGTAGATGAACCATCTGTAACTTCTGTTATGAAAGCTGTGTTAGAAGGGTATAAAACTGGTGACTTTAAGTGGGAAGACATTTGGGGGCTTTTTCCAGTTACAATCACTGATATTCCTCCCGATCCACAGAACCCTCAAGGTGGCCAACATTTTGATCACCATATGATCACCTTCACAGTTCTGAAAGATTTGAAACAGGCCGTAGCACAGTATGGTATGAAATCCCCGTTTTCTAGAGGTCTGTTACAGGGGCTTGCACAAGAGCAGTGGCTCATTCCTTATGACTGGGACAAGATAGCCAGAACTGTTCTTGAGTCTGGACAGTATTTACAGTTCAAAACATGGTGGAAGGAAGAGGCCGACCTGATGAGTTGCCAAAACCAGCAGATAGGAGTCCCTATAACTTCAGAACAGCTGACTGGGTCTGGTCAGTGGCTAGGAATTTCCAATCAACTTCAGTACGATGACATAGCCATAAGTGCCTGGGAAAGGGTTCAGGCTCCTGGAGATATCTCTAAATCTTTTATTAAGATAATGTCGTTGGGGAATGAACCGTGTACCAACTTTCTAGCCCAACTAAAAACTGAGTTGTGTCCCAGGTGTAAGAAAGCACCCCATTGGACAAGGGAGTGCTGCTCTCAGATGGATAAAAAAGGAACACACCGCAGGAAAACTAGTAGGTGGGCCCAACCCAGGGCCTTCAGGCAAAGTATATGGGTTAGAGAATGTACTCATTAACCAGTAACTTTGCTCTGTTTAGTCTCTTTTACTCACCACCTCAGGCAGTGTTGCTCTGGATTTACCCGCATATGATAATGTCCTTTTGCTTCCCAGCATGGGAGCAAAAGAATTGAAAACAGGAGTGTGTGGTCCTCCCCAGTCCCCAAGGTACTGTTGGGTTATTACTTGGGAAAAGTGAATTAGTATCTCAGGAAATATTCGTCCACACAGGTGTTATTGATGGTAATTACTTAGGAGAAATACAGATCATGATCTTAGTAAACCAACCAACTCAAATTTTGATTGGACAGAAGATTGCTCAATTGCTACTCTTGCAGCATATTAAGTTACAAGGCACTGGGGAAAAACATAGTGGTGAGTCTGGTAACATTAGCCATATTTTCTGGCAAGTGTAGGCCTCAATTGACTCTTATTCTGAAGGATAAAACCTTTACTGGCCAGCTAGACACAGACGCTGATGTTTCGGTTATGACTCTAAATCAGTGGTCCAAGGAATGGTGGAAAAAAGTTGTTTACATTACTTTTGTTGGCATCAGAACTCTAG
>CAUYON010018849.1:0-14769 GCA_963573935.1 Arctocebus calabarensis
GGTTGATGTGCGTTCCTCGACCTTGTCTCTTGACTCAGCTCCAAACCATTGGCTTTCTTGCTAAATTTCTGTCCTTTAACTCTCCTTCTGGACAGGAGTGTCTGCAGAAAGCTGGCTACAGACCGCCATCTTGGCTCCTCCCCCTCCAAGACACTGGGTCTTAATCTGCATGCCCTCTCTCAACACCTCATCACAGGGAAGGTCCTACTGATGATGACACCAAGTGAAGGTATCTTCCCACTGCATTTGGTCTGACATTGGCAATTTCAAATTTTGGTAGTGAAATATAAATCACTTTTAAAAAGGTAAATTATAATTAGTATCTCATATCATTTAAACAAGGGAGCTTTTAACAACAAAATGACACAATATTCTTACTAGTGTACTTGACTTAAAATAAAAGATTTTAATATGATATTTTTAAAATTATCTTTAAAATTTCTCAATGGCTTGTTTTAAAAAGAGTAGCATCACCATAGCTATCACCAGGATGGAAAAGAAGCATCCAACGAACTCAATGTTAATATGAAACTAGTAGATGAATAACTACATGCCCCCAAGACAGAAAAACAGCTTTAAATTAAGAATCATGGAGGAGGAGGGGGACTGGTGAGATCTCTTGTCAGGCACAGTGTGGGGGTACGTGGCCCCCCTCCTGGGTAAGGGGTTCAACTGCAACTTGGACTTCACCTAACAAATGCAAACAATGTAACCTAATTGTGTGTACCTTTATATTAATCTGAAAAAATTTTTAAAAGGCCATAAACAAATAAAAATAGCAATATTACTCTGATGGCGGTGCTTTGTACTTTATTAGTTGGTCCCAGCGAAATCACATGCTGTGTACGATAGATGGAAAGACTCCAGTGTCCCTCCCATGGCCCTGCCACTCGGTCCCTCCACTGTTCTAAATGTGCTGCCATTTGTGCCATTTAAATGCTCCTTCTCCAACTGGAAATTTGTCATTTATTTACTTTATTTTCTGAATCCCCAAAGATGATTCAATATTAGGATATCTTGCAAGTAAGACTTTTTGTAAAAAAAAGTTTATGTTTAATTTTTAAATATGAATTGATTGTAAACTTGTTTCATTAAAAACCATAATGGAAACCTTAGAATCGTGCTGGCCACATTAAAATAATGTTTTAGAAATTGCTCCAAATCCCCCATAGACAAAGATTTTAAGACACACTTTACCTTTAAAGTGCTCACACTTTAGCATGGGAGCAGACAGGGAAACCTAGTTATTATGCAGGTGGTCCCAAGTTACAAATAGCTGACCCATGTACCCTCATACTCACAAACAGAGGCTATTACAGGTAAAGGGTAAATGTGCCTGTTCCAACTTACATACAAATTCAACTTCAGAACAAACCTACAGAGCCTCTCGAGTTTGTAACCCGCAGACTCCCAAAGAGAGCAGGTACATTTTTGTAGGGCTGTGTCAGGGAGTTTCACCAAGAAGTCAATGTGCTTAAAACTTAGAGGAATAAAAATTCACCAGGTGCAATAAAAGAGACAAGAGCAGAGAAAATAGCATGTGGGAAATGGCAGGAATGTGAAATAGCTACTGCTCAGTATTGGGAATGAAAATACGATTGAAAACACTGCTTTCGCCATGAAAATATTTGTGGTCAGCAAAACCTGTCCAGGTTGGAGGTGGGTGTGCAGGGCAGGTGAGCAGGGCTGGGCTCTTAAAGGAGTCTCATAGCCCAAAGCAAATTTACTCTGCAGGAAGTAGGGAGCCAATGAAACTTGAATGCGACTGAGAATTTAGAAGAATCACTTGGAGCACAGGCAGGCAGACTGACCAGTGCAGACCTGCTGAGGCTGAGGTGGAGAGAAGGAAACAGATTCTGCTCCACTGAACTTTGATGAGTGACTGAACATCTATGGGACTAGGAGAGGAGTCATTCAAGGTTCCTGTGTTTGGAGGAAGATGTTTTAAAAAAGCATTTCCAATAAAAACATGAATATTATTAATAAAGAAAAATTTGCTTCCTTACACTTCAGTCTGAGCCCAATGTAAAGTATCTGTTTTATGCCCTTCCTCTTTTATTTTATTTTAGTTGTGTCATTGGCATTTGTTTACATGATTCTAGTACCAATAAAAGCAACTCTTGGGTTAGAACTACACAACCCAGAGAAAAAATTACCAACATCACTGTGCCCTACTTTGTCCTCCCTTCCTTTTCCATAATTGAAGTCTCACTCTCAAAATCTTTGGCAATAAGTAGTCTTGATTATTTAGTTTGTGAATATTATGACTACAGTAGATTTTATTATCCTCACTTCCCCCCCTCTTTTGTAAATTTCAGTGCTGCACACTGAGCCCTTCAAGAAACAAGAAATGATGAAAACCAAAGTTTATCAAATTTATGAGGTGATAGCCAAGTATCATGTCATGATAACAATGTAAAAAAAAGTCACATTAAAGTTCAAAATGAGTTCCTTCAGTCTGGTGATTAGCTATTCTTCAGTGTGATATAAGGTGGAATGTTGACTTCTGTCTCATCAAAATTCAAACAAGTCTCACCAAGCACCTATCTCTGTGTTTTGAAGTGTAGCTAGCAGGAACCATATAAGAACACCAGCCAGTTACAAAAGAAGTGGTGTTTACCCTGATCGGGAAAAATGAGATCATAAAAAGACAAAAAAGTATTCAGAAAATTGTAAAGAAATTTGTTAGGCTGTTGTGAAAAGCTTGTGATGAACCAAAATAAAACAAAACAAAATGCACTCAAAATGATTCTCTTGCCATTCTCAAGTCATTCTTATGTGTGCAGTAAACTTTGAAAACTTATCTATGATATGTCATATATATTTTTAAATGTGTAAAGAATTCAAGCTTTAGAAAAGATTATTTTATTTTGACATTTAAAATCCCTAACACCTTCAAATATTTCTAGATGTTTCTCTTTATTTCTACATGACATTATTTGGTCATTTAAATCAGAATATGACTTGGATGCTAAAAGGAACCGTTTAATAGGCATTTTTTTAAAAAGAAATTTTATCGTGCATATTTAAGATATACAACATGATATGGAATGCATACAGATGACTAAAATGTCACTATAGTGAAGCAAATTGATATATCATCCCACATTATTACTCCTGTTTTTTGTTGTTGCTGGTGTTTGTTTTGTGTTTTTGTGGGAAGAGTAGCTGAAGCCTACACACTTAGCTTAAATACCATCTCTGGAACCAGTTTCTTACCTACAGCCTTTGTGTTGTACATTGGGTCCCTAGACTTGTTTATACCACATGCCTGCAACTCTGCCAGACAGGTGTCTGAGGGGAGCAGGGAGTAAGGACACGGGCCTTCGCAGAGCAGACGAGTCCGCAGGAGCAGAGGGCCAGGTTTAGTGACACACGGACCGAGGGATCAGGTCAGAGGTAGTCATGGTCACATCAAACCCAGTGGGTCACAATAAGGACTTCTTTATGTTATTCTGGATAAGAAAGGGGAGCCATTATACAGTTTCAATCAGTGGATTGGAACAATCCCCTAGTTTCAAGAGATCACCCTGGCAGGTGTGTCCAGCCCGTGGCCCCGGGTTACGTGAAGACTGTTCTGTCATCTGAGGGGCCAGACAGGAACATTGTTCATGGGCCTGTCTATTCTCATCAGCTTTCCTTTGTGTGTGTGCATTTAATATGTGGCCCAATGTGGGGACACACTGGAGGGGTGGGTGGCAGGTCAGGATTTATAGCTGAAATCAGAGTATGTTTGGAGGTTCCCACTGGAGGAAGAGGAGTATTAGGAAGGTTCTGAGGTGTGTGGCCTGAGTAGGGCAAATGCGAGGATGCCACAGCTTTGAGGCATGTTGAGAGTGGCAACTTCCTTCTCAGATTAATTCCTATGTGGAACTCTAATGTATGCTGCAGGTTTAAAACAGATATTCCATTTATCAAATATCAGGTGGCTGTAGGATGTTTATTTCATTTCATGGGTTTCTATTCAGTTCCAGATGTCTATTTCTCTATTTTTGTGCCAATATCATGCTGTTTTGATCAGGTAGTATAGCCTAAAGTCTGGTAGGCCCCAGCTTAGTTTTCATTACTAACAATTGCCTTGGCTATACAGGTTTTTTTTCTGGTTCCATACAAAAAGAAGAATTATTTTTTCCAAGTCTTGAAAGTATGATGTTGGTATTTTAATAGGGATGGCATTTAATCTGTAGATTGCTTTGGGAAGTATAGACATTTAACAATGTTGATTATTCCCAGCCATGAGCATGGTATGTTTTTTCCATTTGTTAATAAATTCTTCTATTTCTTTTCTTAGGGTTTCATAGTTTTCGTTATAGAGGTCCTTCACCTGTTTTGTTAGGTATAGTCCTAGGTATTTCACTGTCTTTGAAGCTACTGTGAAGGGAATTGTGTCTTTTTTTCTTTTAGAGACAGAGTCTCACTTTGCCGTCCTTGGTAGAGTGCTGCAATGTCATAGCAACCTCTAGCTCTTGGACTTGTACAGTTCTCTTGCCTCAGTCTCCCAATAGCTGAGACTACAGACACTAGGCACAACACCTGTCTATTTTTTGTTGCAGTTTGGCTGGGGCCAAGTTTGAATCCTTGGTATATGGGGCCGGCGCCCTACCTGCTGAGCCACAGTCACTGCCCTGGGAATTGTGTCCTTGATTAGCTTCTCGTCCTGGCTGTTATTGGCGTATACAAAGACTTCTGAGATTTGTGGACATCGATTTTTTTTTTTTTGAGACAGAGTCGCACTATTTTGCCCTCAGTAGAGTGCCATGGCGTCACAGCTCACAGCAACCTCCAACTCTTGGGCTTAAGTGATTCTCTTGCCTCAGCTTCCCAAGTAGCTGTGACTACAGGTACCCACCACAATGCCTGGCTATTTTTTGGTTGCATTTATCATTGTTGTTTAACAGGCACAGGCTGGGCTCGAACCTGTTAGCTTCAGTGTATATGGTCAGCACCCTACTCACTGAGCTACATATGGGTGCTGAGCTGGACATTAATTTTATATCCTAAAACATTACATTTTGATCACTTCCAGTAGTCTTGGGGTTGAGTGTTTGGGGTTCTCTAAGTATAAGATCATATCATCGGCAAAGAGAGAGTTTGACCTCGTCTGCTCCCATTTGGATGCCCTTTATTTCCTTCTCTTGATTGTATTGTCTACAATGTCCAGCACTATGTTGGATAGTAGTGGTGATAGAAGACAGCCTTGTCTAGTTCCAGTTCTAAGTGGAAAAACTTTCAGTTTTACTCCATTCAGTGTAATATTAGCTGTGGGTTTGTCATAGATGGCTTCAGTTTAAGAAATGTGCCACCTATACCTATTTTCTTCAGAGTTCTAATCAGTAAGGGATGCTGAATTTTATTGAATGCTTTTACTGCATCTATTGAGAGGATCACATGGTTTTTGCTTTTGCTTCTGTTTATATGGTGAATTACATTTATGGACTTGCATATGTTAAACCAGCCTTGCATCCCTAGGATGAAAACTACTTCGTTGTGATGAATGATTTTTATAATGTGTATCTGTAATATATTGGCTAGGATTTTATTGAGAATTTTTGCATCTATATTCATTATTGAAATTGGTCTGAAATTCTCTTTTTTGGTTGGGTCTTTTCATGACTTTGATATCAGGATGATATTGTTTCATAGAATGTGTTGGGGAAAATTCCTTCCTTCTCAATTTTTTGGAATAATTTCTGCAGTATGGGTATGAGCTCTTCTTTGAAGGTTTGATAGAATTATGGTGTGACGCCATCTGCACCAGGGCCTTTTTTTGTTTGGAGACTTTTTATCATTTCTTTGATCTCAGTTCTTGAAATAGGCCGGTGGGACTGCAAACTAATGCAACCATTTTGGAAGGAAGTAAGAACTCAAACTAGACCTCCGATTTGATCCTGCAATCCCATTACTGGGCATCTACCCAGAAGAAAAAAAAATCATTTTATCATAAGGACATTTGCACTAGACTGTTTATCACAGCTCAATTTACAATTGCCAAACTGTGAAAACAATCTAAATGACCACCAACCAGGAATGGATTAACAAGCTGTGGATGTAACAAGCTTTACACCTTTTGTATTAGTCTGGATGGAGTTGAAACACATTCTTCTTAGTAAAGCTTCACAAGAATGGAGAAGCAAGAAATTCAATGTAATCAATTCCGTTATGAGGACAACTGATGACCCAGTACATGGTGGGGGTGGAGGAATGGGGGAGCAGAAAGGGAACAGCTGGAGGGTAGGAGGCCTCAGGGCATAATTATAAGAGAGCCTTTACCTAACAAATGCAATCAGTGTATCCCGGTTCTCTATACTCTCAATGAACCTCCAATAATAATTTTTTAAAAATGTAAAAAAAAAGACAGAGATGTCTGGGACAGAGAGGGTGTGCTGAGCTATGCTGGACGCAGTCTGCCTGGCAGTGAGATTTCAGGATAGTCCTTCAGCAAAGTCCCTGCAGACCTCCCGGCGAGTCCTAAGTCACGTGTCCTCCTCACTCTATCCACCAGGGCCCCCACACATCGTCCTGTTTTTCCAACACAGCAGGTTCCCAAGTGGTTAGCAGCAGGTGGTTTACTCTCTGTTACTCCAGAGGCCTTGGAGGAGGCAGGCCTGGAACCCCAGGGACATGGAGGATGAAGCCCCTTTATCTTACCTGGACCTGAGGAAGTCATTGACTTTACAGCTAAATCTTTAGCCTTACTCACCAGCACTAACACCCTCTTCGTGCTTCCACCTTATACAATTTGGCCTGTTCTCAAAACTCTTCTTCATTGACCTTCTGAGGATGCCTCTCCCACCTCTGATTAATCCATGATGGGTTTTAGGTCTGCAATACCCAAGTTTGCATCTATCACACTGGCTATATTTTCTTAGAAAACATTTCCTTACAAAATACATCTGAAGTTTTTGCCGCATCTAACTCATTCAATGAGTTCTTTGCACACCAATTGTGTGCCTAGCACTGTTCTAGCTCCCAGGAATTCACTAGTGAATAACCAAAGTCCTTGTCACGCAAACGGAAATCGGTGGTGTGTTCACAACTTCATATACCACTAGGGCAGCCCAGAAGGATAAATTTCCTTATTTCCTTAGGGGAAAAGTTAGGAACGTGTTGAGAAAGCATTTCCTACATGCTTTGTATATTCTGAAAAATAGTAATAGAAATTATGTAACGGGTGAATATAATGATGACAGCACAGCTCCTTGAAACCTTTATAAATCTCCGTTAGTCCATTCAGAATTTAAGGCTTCGGCTTTGTTTTAAAATCTACCAATAAAACAATGCCCATTAAAATGAGAAAAACATCCAAGAGTTTTTGTTGCTTAAATTTTCATCACACAAAAAGAAGAGTGAGTTATGAGTACCATATACATTTCCTTTAATAAAGTGTTACCAACACTATTCATGTGACCTTCTATGACTTTCTTATGGGGCTTATACTAGGTTTATTTTTAATGCCACTGAAATGTTGCAAGGAAATACTGCACAATTAATTTGAAGTGGGTGAAGCAAGTCTATCAGATAATTGAGGCCACCAAAATGAGGATTTAAATATCTGACTATTCTTGGTACTAAAGAAATTAAATAATGAAATGTAAATCAAACACAGCACACTCATCTACATGCAGCATAAATACCAAGTGTCCTCACAGCCGCTGCCCTGAAGGGAAATTCTTTCCATGTCTTACACATGTCTTAACATATTCTCATTCAACCTGCAGCAAAGATAAACATTAGATATTCTGTTTGGGCACAGCCTCCTCCGCTTCCTGCCCAAAAGCTTTCATTTCTGGGAATGCTCGTGATTAATGGCATCTCCCTAATGGCACAGGTTAACTGAGGCTAACCACTTTCCTGACATACCCGTGCACAGTGGCACCTGTAGGTTAATTGTGAGGGCAGAATGGATAACAAATACCATATTCAATTTAAACACAATTTTGAATGATTAAATGAACCTGTGAGCCTCGGCAGTATCTACAGACTCAGACCTGTCTTCCCCAGTGTAGCAAAGTGGGATTACATCCCCAAGAATGAACTGGTTTTTATTGGGGTCTGCTCTGCTGGCAGTTAAAAGACATAAAATTTGTTTCAAGAGATCTGAGTTGAGAGATAAGGTAGCATGCTGCTTAGAAACACACACGCTTTGGGATCTAGCTGTTCTACTTTTTTTTAAATTGGTATGTAATATTTTACATATTTGTGAGGTTCATGTGACATTTTGTTACATACACAGGATGTGTACTAATCAAAGCAAAGTATGCAGGGTGATGAATGAAACTGGGGCCTCTCATGCCATTCACAAAAATCAACTCAAACTTTATTGAAGACTTAACTCTAAACTGAAACAACAAAACTCTTAGGGGAGAATACAGGGGTAAAGCTTGTAGATATTAGACATGGCAATAATTTCTTAACTACCACACCAAAAGCACAGGCAACTAAAGTAAAAATAGACAAATAGGATAACATTAAATTAAAAAGGTGCTGCACAGCAAAGAAACAAATTTAAAGAATGAAAAGACAACCTACAAAATGGGAGAAGGACTTGCAAACCATAGATCTGATAAGGTTTTAATATCCAAAATACATTAGGAACTTCTACAACTCAGTAGAAGCCTAAATAATCTGATTTAACACTGGTCGAACATTTTTCAAAGGATGACATACAAAGGTGTGTGAAAAGATGCTTGCCAGCATCAACCCTCAGGGAAAGGCAGACCAAACCAGCAATGAGACGTCCCTCATCCCTGTCAGAGTCGTTGTTACCAAAACAAACCAGCACTTGCTGGTTACCAAAACAAACCAGCACTTGCTTCTCCACAGCAAGAGAAGGAGTTCTCTTGCTGCTCATAGGGGTGCAAATGGTGCAGTCACCATGGAAAATGGAGTTTCCTCAAAAAAATTAAAGCCAGCATTACCATTTAATCTAGCGATCCCACTTCTGAAAATATATCCAAAGGAATGGACATCAGTATCTCAAAGAAATATTTGCATCCCATGTTCATCACAACATTATAGCTAAAATATGGAAAAAAAACTCCTATCAGTGAAAATATGGCATATACATACAATGAAATACTACTCAGCTTTTCAAAAGAAGGAAATTCTGATCTTTGTTTCAACATGGACGGACCTGAAGTATACTGTGCTAAGTAAAGTGAGCTAGACAGAAAGACAACTCCTGAGTGATGCCACTCTGTCTTCTAGAACAGACAGACTTAGAATGAGGGAGCAGAATGGTGGATGCCAGGGAACGAGGAGTCGGGACCTGGGAAGGGGCTGACTCCTTTATAAGAGCACAAAGGTACACTTATAAAAGATGAGTAAGTTCTGAAAACCCACTACGCTCCATGGGCACATAGTTTTAATACTGCTGTATGTATATTTTAGTGATTGCTAAGAGGGTAGATCTCACCTTAAGTACGCTCATCACAAAAGAAAAAAAATTAACATTTTTTAAATGGAAAAAATGAAGTGTTTGGAAGAAAACTTTGGAGATGATGGATGAATGTATGGCCCTGCTGTGGCACTGAAATCACAGGATTACTCATCTGCAGACTCATCGAGTTGTATATCTTAAATATGTACAGCTTTCTTAATGCCAATCATACTCCAAGTGGTTAAAATAAAACTTAGAAAAGAAAGCAGCGGGTGCTAATAGGAGATAGCAGAGATAAAGAGAATTTGCATAACATAGCAGAGATAAAGAGAATTTGCATATGATCATAAATATAGAAACCATAAATCACACCAAGAAGAATGCTGTGATGTATGTAATATCTGGAGCAGAAACAGGAAGGACATGTAGGTTTCTCCATGTGTGTCTCCCAGGGTTGCCATGGGAATCATCTTATAAGGCAAGGTGGCTGCTGTGAGTGTGACTATTGGCTAGACATGCCTCCAACGAAAATGAGTCATATAAATATAAGAAAAGAATAGGAACCAATTTTCTTCTGCAAACAATATCTTAGTGGGGTCTATGCACATATGAACAGTATCCTTGGACAATGTCATATATGTTTTGTGTGCCATTTTTTTTCAAGTTAAGACTCACTTCAGCTAGGCCCTTTCTTCTTAATGAGGTTACTGAGTAAATGGTTCAGCAAGGCGTAGGCCAGTCCATTTCTAAAAGCTAAATTACAACAAGGAGAGAGAGAAAAATCACAAAAATACCTAACTCTTGTACTTGGAATAAGAACTTTTCGATGTTTATTGCTCTGAAAGGTCTATTTTAAATACTAGAGGAAACCTATTACTTTCCCAAATGGCGAATATAAGTTTGTATTTGGGAATCTTTTTTTGTCTATTATCTTGAGTAGAGAGAGGGGAGAGAGCTACTCTCAAGGGCAACTCAGGGAGCCCAACCAGAAGTCTGTAGGGATCACAACATTGCGGAGCTTGGGGCACGCCCAGGGCTGATATACATAGACCACAACACACAATTCCATTTGAGTATGTTGGAAGCTTTCTCAAGAATGGTCGGTTCAAACAAGCTCAGACTGTGAAGATTAAAATAAGTGCCTAACTGTTCAATGCCCAAATATGGAAGAACGTCCAGAAGCATATAAACATCTGGGTACACCAAAGGAACTCAGTAAGGTGACAGTGACACATTCCAGGGTGATGGAGATGGGTGGCCTTTCAGAAAAAGGATTAAAAATAGCTGTCCTGAAGAAGCTCAATGAACTTCAAGACAACACAGAGAAGGAATTCAGAAGTCTTTATCAGAGAGATTTAAAAAAGAGATTGAAATAATAAAACAAAATAAAGCAGAAAAAATTCTGGAGTTTAAGAATTCAGTAGACAAACTGAGAAATCCATCAGAGTCTCTCAACAAAAGGACTGACCCAGTAAAAGAGTGAGTCAGTGGGCCTGATGACAGGCTGTTTGAATATACAAGTATACAGTCAGAAGAGAAAAAAGAAAAGTGAATAAAAAGGATGCATACCTACAGGGTCTAAAAAATAATCTCAAAGGGTAAATTTAGGAGTTACTGGCCTTAAAGAGAAGGTAGAATGAGAGTTTAGGGTAAAAATATATATTCAAAGAAATAACAACAGAAAACTACCCAAGCCTAGAGAAAGATGTCAATGCACAGGTGTGAGAAAGTCACAGAACACCAAGAAGATTAACATAAAGAGGGATACCTCATGCCATTTAATAATCAAGCTCCCAAAAGTCATAGACAAAGGAAGAACCCTAAAGAAAGCAAGAAAAAAGAAAAAAATAACATATATTAAGGAGCACCAAAATGTTTGTCAGCAGATGTCTCAGTGGAAACATTATAGGTCAGGGGAGAGTAACATGAAATATTCACAGTGTTGAAGAAAAAAATAACCCTAGAGTATTATGCCCTCTAAAAATTCTTCCAAACACGAAGGAGAAATAAAGACTTTACCAAACAAATAGACATGTCTTACAAGAAGTGCTGAAAGAAGTTCTCCAATTTGATAGAAAAGAACTTTAATGAACAATAAGAAATCACCTGAAGGTATATGACTCACTAGTAAAAGTAAATGCACAAATATGGAACACTCTATGGCTGTAATTGTGGTGTACAAGCCAACTATGTCCTGAGTAAGATGATTAACACATAAATCTATCAAGAATAACAACAGCTTTTTGAGAGACAGATAGTATAAACAGATAGTAATGGAAACAGCAAAATGTGAAAAAGCTCCTTGGGGGGTGGAATTAAAAGGTAGAATTTATTTTATATTTCTTCTTGCTTGTTAACGTGTTTGTTTATAAGCAGACTTTTCTTCTGTTTAAAATAATTAGTTACAAAATATTTTAGCAAGCCTCATGGTAACCTCAAATCAAAAAACCTACAAGAGGGCAGCACCTGTGACTCAAAGGAGTAGGGTGCCAACCCCATAAGCCAGAGGTGGCAGGATCGAACCCAGCCCCGGCCAAAAAACAAACAAACAAACAAACCTGACAAGAGATACACAAAAAATTGGCTCAGCATCCATAGCTCAGTTCTTAGGGTGCTGGTCAATACACTGGGACTGGTAGATTCAAACCTGGCCCAGGCCTGCTAAATAGCACTGACAACTACAACAGAAAATAGCTGGATATTGTGGCGAGCACCTGTCATCCCAGCTACTTGGGAGGCTGAGGCAAGAGAATCACTTAAGCCTAAAAGTTTGAGGTTGCTGTGAGTTGTGATGCCACTGCACTCTAATGAGGGTGACAAAAGTGACACTCTGTCTCAAAAAAAAAAGAAAAAGAGAGATAAGCAAAAAAATAAAAAGCAGGAAGTCAAACATACTACCAGAGAAATTCACTTCTAATAAAGGAAGACAGGAAGTTAGTAACAAATAGACTGAGGACACAAAACAACAACATGTCAGGGTGAGTCCTTACCCATCAGTACTAACAAACTTTCCTATCAAAGGACATAGGGTGACTGAATGGATTTAAAAAAACAAGACTCAATAATATGTTGTCTACAGAAATACAATTCACCTATACAGACACATAGACTGGAAATAGAAACCAGAAAAGAGCACGAAAAGCTATATTTCTACCAAATAACAGAGATTTCAGGGCAAAAACTATATAAAGAGGCACAGGATGTCATTATATAATGATAAAGGGTCTATTCGGAAAGGGGATATAACAATTCTAAATATTCATGCACCCAACACTGGAGCACCAGATACATAAAGCAAATATTATCAGAGAGAAAGAAGAGAGATAGACTCCAATATGATAATGGCTGCAGACCTCAATGTTCCATCTTCAGCACTGGACAAGAATCAGCAATGAGACGTTGACCTTGACATCCACTACAGACCCAAGAATCAGCACATCATTGAGACAAGAATCAGCAATGAGTCGTTGACCCTGACATCCACTACAGACCCAGTGAGCCTAGTAGATATTTAGAGAGTGCTCCATTCAGCAGCTGCCAGAACACACACTCTTCTCCTCAGCTCATGGATCATTCTCAAGGATAGATCACATGTTAAGCCACAAGGTAAGATATGAAAATTTCAAAAACATTGAAAACATACCAAGTATTTTCTCTGACCGCAATGGAATAAAATGAAAAATCAGTAACAAGACGAACATTGGAAAATATACAAACAAACAGAAATTAAATAATATGTTCCTGCATGAGCAATGGGTCAACAAAGAGATTAAGAAGGAAATTAAAAATTTATCAAAACAAATGAAAATGAGAACACAACATATCAAAGCCTATGGGATATTCTATGCATGTGGTATCAAAAGCACTGAAAAGAGGAAAGTTTATAGCAATAAGTGTCTTCATCAAAAAAGTAGAAAAGCTTCAAATAGTCAACCTAATCATGCATCTCAAAGACCCCCCAAAAGAGTAAATCAAACCCAAAATTAGTAGAAAAAAGAAATAATAAAGTTCAGAGCAGAAATAAATTAGACAGAAATAAAAAAAACATACAAAAGGTAAAGGAAACAAAAGTTCATTTTCTGAAAAGATAAAATAGACACCTCTTTAGCTAGACTAACCAAGAAAAAAAGGAAGAAGACTCAAATAAATAAAATTAAAGATGAAAAAGGAGTCATTACAATGGAAACTACAGAAATCCAAAGGATCATCACAGACACGATGAGCAACTCTATGCCAATAAGTTAGGAAACCTAGAAGAAATGGCTAAATTCCTAGACACATGCAACTAACCAAGATTGAACCTGGAAGAAATCCAAAATCTGAATAATCCAATAACAAATAATAAGGTAGAAGCAATAATAGAAAGTTTCCCATTAAAGAAACTCCCAAGACCTGATGGCTTCATTGTTGAATCATATCAAGCATCAAAGAGGGAACCAATTCTACTTAAACTATTCCAAAAAATCCAGAGGAAGGAGGGGATACTTCTAAAATGTTATATCACCCTGATAACAAAGCTAGACAAAGACACAACAAAAAGAAAGCTACAGGCCAATAGATCTGATGAACATTGATGCAAAGATCCTTAAAAAAACCCAGCAAACTAAATTCAACAACACTTACTGTAATTTAATCTTTTTAATATAAATTATTCATTATAATAAAATGAAATTCATCCCAGGAAGGCAGGAATGGCACAACATGTGCAAACTAATCAATGTAATACTTCATATCAATAGAATGAAGGAAAAAAACCACATGGTCATTTGAATTGATGCTGAAAAAGCATTCAGTAAAATTCAACTTCCCTTCATTATAAAAACTCAAAAAACTGGGTATGGAAGAAATTTACCTCAACACGATAAATGCCAACTATAACAGACCCACAGCTAGTATCATGCTGAGTGGGGAAAACTGAGAGCTTTTCCTCTAAGATCTGAAACAAGACAAGGGTGTTCACACTCACCACTGCTATTCAGCATAGTACTAGAAGTTCTACCCAGAACAATCAGACAAGAGGAAGAAATAAAAGGCATCCAAGTGGATGGAAAAGCAGAAGTTGAATTATCCTTGTTTGTAGTCAATATGATCGGATGTCTACAGAAAACTAAAAACTCCACAAGAAAATTAGAATTGATAAATGAATTTAGTAAAGTTGCAGGATAAAAAGTCAACATCCAAAAATCAGTGTCATTTCTATATGCCAATAATAAACAATCTGAAAAAGAAACCAAGAAAGTAATTTCTTTCTTTTTTTTTTTTTTTAATAATTTTATTGAATCAGAATTATGTACATTGGTGCAATCACAGGGCACGATTCATATACATTCAGAAATATTTTGATCATACTGTTACAGATATCCTTCATGGCATTTCCTTGATCACTATAT
>CAUYON010018850.1:0-10379 GCA_963573935.1 Arctocebus calabarensis
GAAGAGACTCTGGGCCTTGTGATGCCACTTCATCGTTTTCAGGTATCCCTATAAGGCGAATGTTAGTTTTCTTCGAGTTATCCCAGAGCTGTCTGAGAGAATGATCTGTTTTTGCCTTCCATTTCTCTATCTCTTTGTCGGCTTGGGAGCGTTCGATAGCTTTGTCTTCCATGTCAGAAATCCTTTCTTCTGCTTGCTCCATTCTGTTGCTGAGGGATTCTACTTTGTTTCTCAGATCTTTGAGGGCTGCAATTTCTTGCCTCAGTTTGTCCAAATCCTTGGACATTTGTTCTTTGAATTCCTTGACTTCTTGAAACAATTTTTGAATTGCACCCAGAATTTCTAAATCCAACTTTTCCTTTATTTTATTGATCTTGTTTGCAATCCAAATTATGAATTCAATTTCTGACATTTCAGCCATCTGTTTATGCATAGGATCCTCGCTTGTGTCCACCAGATTATTCCTGAGGGGGGGGTTGACCTAATCTGGTTGTTCATATTTCCAGAGCTTTTCCGTTGATTCTGCCCCATGATTACTTTTACACCATTTGGCTAGATGAGTAGATAAGGACAATTTGGGCTGGGAGTTCTAGGAGTAGTGATTGACCAGTTCTTTGCTTAAAAGCTTGGACTGGCGTCTGTACCTTTTCCCGTAGAGTTTTGCCACTGCTTGCGAAACTGGGGACCTTCTTGGTGTGGTGGGGTTAAGTGGCTCTGTCTTATTTTCAACTGGTCTTTGTCTTACCCTAGAGAATCTGTTACTCTGGATTGAAATCTGAGCTGTGAAGGAATACCAGAGTTAATTCACCACACCCCCCCACAGGCAACAATTGAAAAAGCCAAATCAAACCTTCCCACTACCACCCACCCAGGGTACCACTTTGGAAAGTCCTCAAGTGTTTAGCACAACTGAAGAGGTCCTAATCAATTGTCCTAGCCAGCATCAAACTCAAATGGAAGAGTTAAAAAAGTCTCTGGCAACTAGATAGCAGGGATCTGCTGGAAGTTCTTGTATAATTCACTTTGATGCTCTGTGAGCTCAGGAGGGCGCCCCCCAGCAAATAAATTAGTCTGGGAAGGTTGATGTCACCTTCCCAAACTTGCCCCTCTGTCACACCCAGTCGGTTGTAACAGTTGTGATCCAGTTTCCTCCAATGAGCAGATGCTCCAGAGGTTTGCGCCTGCCTGGGTCACAGTGAGGTCTGTGGCTCCACAACCAGTCCACTACTCCCTGTCACTGTTTGGCAGGGGCAGGTCAGGCCTGACAACCTGGGTACTTAACAGGGGCTGGGGTGATTCACTCAGTTCTAGCCCTATCCCTGATTGATGTTGCTGCTGGAACAGAACAAGTTTGCAGAATTTATTTCTGTCAAGGCTATTTTCCCTGATCAGACTGTGGCTGCAAATGGGTTTTACTCAGTCTGTGAGTTCCAGCCCTTTGTCTCAGCTTTCATCTCCTGAGGGCCAGGTTAAGCAAAGCAGCCCCCTCTGCGAGTATTCTAATCCCTGCTGTGTCCAGCCTCAGGCAAATCCTTCACTGCCTTGGTTGCTGGTCAGCTCTGCCAGCTCCAGAGAAGCCACCCGCTTCCCCTGTCTGCCCAGAAGACTATGCGTGAATCCTCAAAACATCCCCAGGGGTGCAGCTCTCCAGCTATTGTTCCCAGAGCTGGTAACATCTTGTGCCTCAGGAGACCTTCCCACCAGCCAGGTCTCCCCTTGGCTCACTCCTGAGCTGGAAAACCAGCACAGCTCAGCGGCAGTCCGCTCCCATCCACACCCCTCAAGAAAATCTCCAAGAATCTGGACTCTGTGGGGAACAGGCCCCCAGACCTCAGGGTGAAAGTGGAGGGCAACACCAGTAATACCAACTTGCAGGTAAAGAGTATATAGTTTTATGCCTGGCTGGAGAGCACCGCGGCACTTTAGTAGGGGAAGGAGGTCTGGTTTTTAGAGGGTCTCTCCCGTGAGGTAGAGTGGGAGGACATCCGAACTTTGCTCGCTTATTTGTATGGAGATATGGAGTATACTGCGAACCTCTCTCATGGGGGAGGGGACTCTCGTCTGCTTGGTGATGTGCTCTGTACCTTTTTGTTTGTGTCCTCGGGGTCTCAGGTGGCCCCAGCAGGGTTGATGTGTGCTCTTCGACCTTTCCTTTTGTCTCAGATCCAAACCATTGGCTTTCTTGCTGAGTTTCTGTCCTTTAACTCTCCTTCTGGACGGGAACCTCTGCGGAAAGCTGGCTACAGATTGCCATCTTGATTAATTTATTCTTAAGTAGTTTATTATTTTTGATGCTATTATAAATTAAATTATTTTCTTAATTTCACTTTCAGGTTGTTTATTGTAATGTATAAATATACAACTAATTTTTTATACTGACCTTGCATCCTGAAGCATCACTGAATTCATTATTAGTTCCAGTAGAGTTATATGGTTTTTGTTTCCTTGTTTGTTGTATTCTTTAGGGTTTTCTATCAATGAGATCGTTTCATCTGATAATAATTTTACTTCTTCCTTTCCAGTCCAGATGCCTCCTATCTATTTCTCTTGCCTAAATTCACCTAGATAGTATTTCTAGTAAATATTTAATAAAAGTAGAGAGAGTAGAGATCTTTGTCTTGGTCCTCATGTTAAGAGAAAGCTTTAGTCTCGTACCATTAATTTTGATGTTATTTGTGATTTTTTTTACAAATACCTTTTATCAGGTTAAGGAAGTTTCCTTCTGTTCCTAATTCATTGAATGTTTAGATTATTACAGGGTTTTAGATTTTGTCAAATGCTTTTTCTGCATCTTTGAAGATTATCATATATTTTTTGAACCAACTAAATTTCTATAACAAATCTCACTTACTCATGGTATATAATCCTTTCAATATACTGCTGAGTTTGACTTGGTAGCCTTTTGCTGAGGAGTTTTGCATGTATTGTCATAAGTGATATTGGTCTGTAGTTTTCTTTTAATGTACTTTTTCTGACTTTAGTATGAGCTTAATACTAGTCACATAGAATCAGTTAGAAAGTGTCCCTACCTCTTCTATGTTTTGCAAGAATTTCAGTTAAGATTGGTCTTAATTCCCTCTTAAACATTTTGGTAGGACTTACCTGTGAAGCCATCTGGTCCTGGGATTTATTTTATTGCAAGTTTTAAATTACTCACTTAATCTCTTAACTTGTTATAGCAAATTTTATGTTTCTTATTGAGTCAGTTTGGGTAGTGGTAGGGTTCAATACAAGCTACCTCAAAATAGGGCACTTTGGCACTTGAGAAAACAGCCAAGAAGCATAAAAGTCATTTTCACCTTCTCCTACACCCTTTTCTCTGGAGCAGTCCATAAAACCTAGTTGATCATCCCCTGCCATAGGTCGGGAAATCTTCATTCCAGAGGTACCTACCCTATACCTGGAAGAAATCAATGTCCTTTTCTCTGAAGACAGGCCTTTCTATAGTTACATCCAGTTTATTACCATTAGATCATAAATTATTGTCCTCTAATCATACTTCTGCATGACTATCTATACTTCATTAAATCTAAACATAAAAAGAAATCACAGGTTTACCTATTTTAGTAGGTCTTCATTTTTGAAGGTTTGTCAGTTAAAACTTATAGTAAATAAATTTATTATGTTTTTCTCTTATTAATCTGTCTTTTGTTATGGGGTTCTCAGCTATGAACCTAGCCATGGCTTGGAATTGATCCAATTCCTCTACGTTACCTAAATTGTTGGCATAATAAAATTATTCAGAATGTTTCTATGACTTTTTTATTTCTGTAAAGTCAATAATAACATTCTTACTTTCATTCCCAAATTTAGTAATTTTAGTCTTTCCCCCCACCGTGGCAAGGCAAGGTAGAAGATGATCAATTTTGTTCATCTCTTCAAGGAATAAACTTTTAATTTGATTGATTTTTCCCTACTAGTTGTCTATCCTCTACTCCATTTGCCTCCACTCTAATCTTTATTTCTTTCTTCTTGATTTGCATAAATCATACTTTCTTTAGTTTTTTGCAAAGTTCTTTTTTGTGCTATTGAAAATTGGACATTTGAATGTTATAATATGGAAACTCAGGCAATTATATTTCATCGCTTCCTAGGTGTCAATGTACTTGTAGTTGTTTGATTAGTGACTTTTCGGAAAAAAAGTGACTTTTTTGGAAAGTCACTAATCAAACAACTACAACAATACCAGTTTTGTAAAACTGGTATTCCTTATCATGTGAACTAATGTGTAAAATCCATATTCTTTATCATGTGTGCCTACTGATGTTTCTGTTCCATTAGCTGAGTGATCAATACATTGATTGGATAGAGATTTTCCTAAAGTCTAAAACCAAAAATTATACCAGGTTTTGCATAGTGGTTCTGGAGAAGGAATATACCTTCAACATTTAGCCAGAAAGTTTACAAGTCTGCCTTCACCTTCACTTCATGTTTGTGTAGAACCTCAAGGTTAACCAGAGGTAAAATTTTAGGGCCTTTAAGGTCTTTTTCTCAGCATGTGTAGAATCCTGGCGTGCATGGAGCTTTCTAAAATCCCAGGAATATATTGAAACTTTTCAGAGCCATTATTGCCTGAGGCATCTCACTCCCCAGCTTTTCCTGATAAGCTTTATGTTTACTGTGTTGTTTTTCCCAACCATTATCCATTGTCTCAGGAAGCAGGGACTAAAGCATTTATTTGTAAAGGTTTTCAACAGAAGTCTCCAGAGTGTAGCCTTTAGCACATGGCAATTCCAGTCAGGCAAAATAAAGACAAGCCTTTTGTGTAGGTCTTTCCGTGATCTATTTGATGGATCAACTAAGGGAAATTTGCAAATGAGATTCATTCTCCTCCTTTCTTTACTGACATTGGGAATACAGTCTGGGAATACATTTTCAAGTCTACCACTGTTCTTACCAAGTTTCAAATGTTTTTCTTGAATAAGTACTCCCCGGGTTACTACAAGCTTTTCCTTAGTTGCCACAGAGGTACAGTCAGCCCTTTATATCCATGGGTTCCTCTTCTGTAGAGTCAATCAACTGCAGATGTAGAAAAACATGCCTTTGTACAGAACATGTACAGACCTTTATTCCTAGTTATTATTCCCTAAACAATACAGTATAACAACTGTTTACATAGTGTTTACATTGTACCAGATATTGTAAGTAATCTGGAGGTGATTTAAATTACCCGGGAGGATATGCATCTGTGAATTTTGGTATGGCTAGGAGGTCCTGGAACCAATCCCCCATGGATACTGAGATACAATTGTAACCGTTTTTAGATGTTTCTTGTTATCTATCCTTGAGAAAGACTAAGCACAGAAGTGCAAAAAAATGTGTACAGATGAAAATTAATTACAGCCTTTTTGTTAATAAGAATTATGAAATATTAGAAATGTGACTATAATGAGGGAATAATAAAATGAATTATAGAATATTCATGCCAATGAATGTATTCAGCTATGAAAATGAATGAAGTAAAAAAATGAAGTAAATCTGTTTGTACTGAATGACAAGTTCATCAAGACATATTGCTAGTGAAAAAACCTGGTAGAAAACAATTTAGATAACTAAACTCTCAAGCTAACCATTTCAGGGTGTCCATAAATTTCATGTTCATGAACTTTATAGCCACCCAGTATGTAAATGAATTGACTCTACAATGGAAAAATACTAGCCTAACTGTTCAAAGTGTTTACTTCTGAGTAATAGATATAGACAAAGAAAGAGTTTGCTCTGTTTACTTCTGCATTGTTTTAATTTTTTGCAATGGCATTTATTATACTTGAGTATATTAAAAATACAAATGATAATCTAAATAACTTTGAAAACCTATATTATCAGTAAAACATTATTTTCTCATTTATTTTTATCATTAAAAATTTTTAATTGAAATGGTCTATATCAAAAATATTTAAAACAAATTACAAAGAGGAAAAAATTATTTATTTATTCATTTATTTTTATTTATTTATTTTTGTGAGACAGAGTTTCACTCTGTCACCCTGGGTAGAGTGCCATGGCATCATAGTTCACAGCAACCTCAGATTCTTAGGCTTGAGCAATCCTCTTGCCTCAGCCTCCCAAGTGGCTGGGACTATAGGCACCTGCCACAGCACCTGACTAGTTTTTCTTTTTTCTTTTCTGTTTTTTTTTTTTAGTAGAGACAAGGTCTCGCTCTTGCTCAGGCTGGTCTCAAACTTCTGAGCTCAAGCAATGCACATACCTTGGCCTCCCAGAGTGCTGGGATTGCAGGTGTGAACCACTGTGCCCAGCCAGAAAAAAATTTTTTAATGTAAAACAATGTTTAAAATTATTTTTAAATTCAGGGCAGCACCTGTGGCTCAGTGAATAGGGTACCAACCCCATATACTGAGGGTGGTGGTTCAAACCTGACCCGGCCAAACTGCAACAACAACAACAAAAAAAAGTCGAGTGTTGTGGCAGGCACCTGTAGTCCCAGCTACTTGGGAGGCTGAGGCAAAAGAATCATCTAAGCCCAAGAGCTGGAGGTTGCTGTGAGCTGTGATGCTACAGCACTCTACCTGGGGCAACAGAGTGAGACTCTGTCTCTTAAAATTAATAAATGAAAATATTTTTAAATTCAGTAAAATGCATATTTATTCCTAAGGGTGCTATGAAAATTATGGCTTTCGTATGTCCAATGGTGAAATTCACATTTTCTGTCCATATAATTAATTCACAGGTTTGGACTGGTCTGGAATCTATGAGGTCTTGTTTCCAGGGATAACTCTGATAAGTTACTCCCCTGTTCAGTGACCATTCTATTACTTAAAGGGCATGGATTAGGTGATTTACAATGACTAACAACCTATAATTCTATGATAATTTTAAGATCAAACAAATACAGCTGAAATTGTTTATTGTGATTTTCATGTTCATAGATAACAAGTTTGGGGAAATCTTTTAATTTCAAGTATTTTGCCCATTTTTTCTTTTCATGATCAGACTGCTTATACCATATGTCTGTATCTGGGGAGGAGGAGTTGTCACTTTTATTTAATCATCCTTAACAAGAAAGAGCTTAACTGGCTTCCCCAGAATAATATCATGATAGATAATGCAAGTGGCAAAGTACAGTGGGAATGACATAGCTTAAAAGTCAGACAGGTGTATGTCATCTGGAAGACCTTGAAAAAGCTTTTGAAGGGATCTGAGTCTCATTATCTACATCTATAAAGTGGACCTAATACTATCTACAATTATATTGCTGTATTTATAGTAATAGTTACCATTTACTAAGCCCACACTGTATGACTGGCAATGTATCAAGCACTTTACAATATCTAATCTAATTATCACAATAAATGTTAGCTGCAGAGGGAAGACTAGTTACTTTGTGACACATTGTGGGCAAGTGCTAATCTATTGTATGTAGGGGAACAATTCTCTTGTGGATGCTGCAAAACTTCGCTTTTGTTATCATGGGGTTCTCTTTGAGTCTGAATATAGTTTACTGCAGTACGTCAGTGCTAGCAGCATAATAATATTCCTTTAGTGTCAAATAATGTTTCTTCAGGGCTAAATTTCATTCCTTTTATTTTCTTTTAGAAACTCTCAATTAAGGAGTCACTGTGAACAGCAGAAAAATGAACACTAGGTCCTCTCCTGATTCTCTATAACTTTGACTGATATGCATTATAATGTCATTCTTCTTTGTGTTTCCACTGATTCTAAACGTTATAACCACTTGATATTTGTCAGGCAACGTTTCAGGTGGAACATAACCCACTCTTCATTCTCTTTCTCCTCTACAATATCAGCCTCTTCAAGAACCTCAAAGTTAGATTCATCTGTTTGCAAAAGAAACTCTTTCAAATATACGTCCAAAACTATAAGCAATTTTCAGTTCTATCAAGATTAATTTGTAAATGTAATGCCATTACAATCAAAATGCTGACAAAAAGAAGGCAAACTAATTCTCAAGCTATCTTTAAGACAAAGTGCCTAAGTTCAACCAAGAATTTTTTTCAAAACAATGCTGAGGAGGCAAAAATACCCGAGAAATATCAGTTGTGATTTGGACTGAAGATTTTGGAGCGACCCTTCATGGGTTAGAAGCAGGTCCACAACTATGCTCATTCTAATTATATCAGTGTTCACTGGTGTGGCTGTAATTATACCGTTGTTTGTATTTTCTTAAAATATTAGAATTGAGGCATGCTGTTTTGGCTGCCTACTTAAAAGCCATTAGGTTATAAAGAAATGCCCAATTTCATTAAGCACTAAGTTTGACAGTTTGTGTTTCGGTCATTTCACTCTGACACTTTTTGTCACATCTTTATTATGAAGGTACATCTTTATTCTTTCAAACATGTGTTTTGACTTGTGATTATCTTTCTAAGTTGTTTTAAGAGCCATTCTTGTGAAACTGTAGGTAAGTCCAAAATTCATGTTACTTTCTAATATGACTCTCACCATGGAATCAATGCAACAAAGACAACTTGAAATATCAACAAAGTGTTTGGGAAGGATGTAGCTGATGAAAACAAAGTCCTTCAATGGTTTGAGGAGTTCCTTTCTGGTGATTTTAAACTTGAAAATGAGCCACATGGATGACGTTGGATGGATAATAATGAGTTAAAAGGTGTACTGAAAGTGAATCCATCTCAACCTCCATGGGGATTAGCAAGAAGGTTTGACATTGCTATTCCAAGAATATTGAAAAATTTAAAACAAACCGGCAAGGTAAAGAAACTGAATAGATGGGTTCTGCATGAATTAATCTAGCATTAAGAAGAAAAATCTTGAAGCTTGCCTTTATATGCTGTCAGAACATAAAGTTAAACCATTTCTATACCTTTTGTTATGTGTGATGAAAAATAGATTATTTTTGACAATCTCAAGACACAATGGTTTATCAACACAGTGGTTGGATAAAGATGAAGTGCTAAAATACAGTGCAAAACTGAATATTCATCATAAAAAGCTACTGGTATGTGATTGGTGGTTTGGTGCTGGTATCATCCACTACAGCTTTATGAAACCTAGTCAGTTGACTGCAGCATGTGTCTACTGCAGCTATTTGGATGAAATGATGCAGATGCTTGTGATTAAGCAGCTGAGACCTGCCAATAGTGACAGGCCAATCCCCTTGCAAGAAAGTGAGCAACTACATGTTGCACAAACAATGCTGCTGAAACTCTGTCATCCATTGTATTCACCAGACTTTGCACAAACTACCACTTCTTCCAGGCTTTGGACCACTTCTTACAAGGAAAAGTATTCAATTCTCAACAAGCTGTGGAAAATGTCTTTCATGATTTGCTCTCCAGGCTTCTTTGCTGCTGACATAAACAAGCTACCATTAGGATGGCAAAACTATGTCAATTGCTTTGGCACATACTTTGATTAATTGTACTGCTTCTTGTTTGAGATATAATAAACTAAACTTTCTTTTGACATTAGACATTTCATATTTAATGTCCTAATATCTCCCCTTCTTCCTTGCTAAGGAAACCCTGCTATGGCTATCAAATGCCCCACTCCAGGGGAGGCAGCAAGTTTGAGGATGATAATAATAGAATATAAAGATATAAGGCTATCCTAAAGATCTCATTAAAATTCTAGGCCACCTCTGTGACCACCCCACCCATTTGTTTTATTTAAAAAACAAAACTCTGCTTGCATTTTAAGCTATTTTAGTCATATTATCTGTTACCTGCAGCAGAAAACATTTCTAATTAATATAAATTAAGGGGGTAGCAGTGCAAAATAAGCATTCTAAAATAGTCTTTACTAACTGAAATTTAAATAAGTGTATATACAAATATTTATTGACCTACATTATATAAATGATGTTTTTATCAAAAAACTATTGACATTCCAAAGCACATATGGAGATAAAATGGAGAGAGCCAATAAGCTGATCACAGGAATTAGAAACTAAAAATTACTCAACTACAAATTGATTTCCCTAGTTTCTTCATCAAATTGAATTTGGTGTTATGAAATGAGCAATAGGTTCTTCTGAATATTTGCATGGATTTATTCAATCATTTTTTTCCTATACACCTCCTCCCAGAGATCTTTGGTGTTGTCATTAGAATATGTTTTAATATTTGTATTCACCTGTATAATTAAGACCCCAAATTAGAAAGAACATTTCCATCACCTGAGAAAGTTCTCTCAAAAGATAATCATTGGGAGGCTCCTGTGGCTCAGCGAGTAGGGCACCGGCCCCATATACCGAAAGTGGCGGGTTCAAGCCCAGCCTCGGCCGAACTGCAAAACAAAAAAAATGCCGGGCGCTGTGGCGGGCGCCTGTAGTCCCAGCTACTAGGGAGGCTGAGGCAGAAGAATCGCTTAAGCCCAAGAGCTGGAGGTTGCTGTGAGCAGTGTGACGCCACGGCACTCTACCCAGGGCGATAAAGTGA
>CAUYON010018857.1:0-45213 GCA_963573935.1 Arctocebus calabarensis
AATTGAGACAGAGTCTCACCTTGTCACCCTTGGTAGAATGCTGTGGCATCTCATAGCTCTTTGCAACCTCAAACTCTTGGGCTTAAGCAATTCTCTTGCCTCAGCCTCCCCAGTAGCTGGGACTACAGGTGCCTGCCACAATGCCTGGCTCTTTTCTTGTTTTAGCAGGCCCAGGTTGGGTTTGAACCCACCAGCTCTGGTGCATGTGCCCCGTGCCCTAGTGCCCTAACCACTTAGCTACAGGCGCTGCCCCAGGTTGTTATTATTATTATCCCTCTGAACTAGTGAGGAATCTGAGGGCTAGAAACCAAATAGTTGGTTCAAATTAGTGGCAAAGCCAGGAATAAAATTAGTTTTATGGCAACTTCTGTTCCATGTATTTTTTTTCTTTTTCTCCTGACAGTTTCCTACACAACCTCTTTTGTTTGAAATTTACTCAGGCAGTGCCAAAGTTATCTCACAATTTTTGACTTAATAAAAGGCAGAAAGGCACTGAGCGGATCCTGCTTTTCAGCATCTTCTGCATAGAACTCAGTTTTTTAAACAGGATTTCATAAACCAGTAGCCCTGTCTCCACCTATCCACTTCCTTTCCTCTGTCATCGCCCACCCCCATAAAAAAGGATCTGGTCTGGGTTGTGTCCTTAACCACCTATATAGTGCTAACATCTCTGAACTTGAACTCGGTGTGACTAAAAGCTTCCCTCGCTAAGGAAAGAGAACAGTAAAAAAGAAAAAGTCAATTCAAATGCAGGAATAATAATAAATAACATATTAGTTCTGAATGAGTGACAATTTGAAGTCAGATCCTGATGTTATCTTTTATACTTTTCACACACAATAATTTGAGAAACTGTTTATGCTATGCGCTATCATTACCATTTTTCAAAACACTGTCAGTATCAAGCATTAAGTGCCAAGCACAAAAGCAATCTCTCAACATGTTTTTATAATCTCTGCCATTCCTTTCAATGTTAAGATCAAATAGATAAAATAAGTTTATGATATCAATGACACAAGATGACATTCGAAAACACTATCAGGTCCAATGTGATAGGACCTACACAGGTTCATGAATCTCTATTACCTTCCTTCAAAAAGATGGTTTAGCATCTTACAGCCACTTTCAGCCACTTCAGGAGAATGTAGGTGCTTCTGCATCAACTCCAAAACATTTAGATAGATTCCTTTGGACAACAGGATCTTTCTGAAATTAACTACAAGATTTTTTAATTGTTACTTGTAGAAATGAAGGCCTATTTTCATACTTTGCAATAAGATGTACAATATTAAAATATAGCCCAAATTCATAGGAAAGCACATACAAGAACATATATCATTTAGAGTTCATTAACAACTTAAAGACAATACTGGCTTCTTTAAAACATATACATTTTTAATTTTTTGTTGAAGTTCTGGTTATAAAATTTTTATTTATAGAGGAGACTAGTTTCAATAAAATCACTATATCTCTGTGTGAAAAGAGCTTTTATGCAGAAAAAATTATTTAAATGATGCTTTTCAAAATAAGAATGAAAGTTAAATTTTAATCTACTACTTAAAACAAGTTCACAAATAATCCTACTTCTGCAGAACAGAGACTAAACAGATATGCTTCTGGGGATGTCCAACCTGTGGCCCATGGGCCAAACAAAGCCTGGATAGATAACCTTCAAGGGATGTCCAACTTGCAGCCCATGGGCTGCATGTGGATTTTTTGAGAATTGTTTTGCTTATGTAATGTGTTGGACATCACAAAAATTGTTCACAGATATTTATTTATTTATTTATTTATTTATTTATTTATTTATTTATTTTGGTCATCAGCTTTTGTTAGTGTGTGTTGATTTAATGCATGGCCCAAGACAATTTTTCTTCCAATGTGAAGCAGAAAAATAAAAGGTTGTGCACCCCTGGAAGTGAAAATAAGTGCTAGGGGCAGCGTCTGTGGTTCAGTGGGTAAGGCGCCGGCCCCATACACCAAGGGTGGCAGGTTCAAACCCGGCCCCGGCCAAACTGCAACAAAAATATAGCTGGGCATTATGGTGGGTGCTTGTAGTCCCAGCTGAGGCAAGAGAATCACCTAAGCCCTGGAGTTGGAGGTTGCTGTGAGCTGTGACACTTTGGCACTCTACCGAGGGTGATAAAGTAAGACTCTGTCTCTAAAAAAAATAAGAAAAAGAAAAGAAAAGAAGTTCCAGGCCTGTGGAAATATTAACAATCCCTTCAGCTTTTGAAGGTGGGGGTGCCAGGGTGGGGGATGAAATGGCTGGAATCAAGCTGGTCTGCTTTCTGCCATGAGCTCCTGTGTCCATTTACCCCAGTGGACTGTGTGAACAGTATCATCACTGGATGCACCATTACAGGCGACAGTATAGAAAGAGCTAACAGAAAGCATACATAATTACATTTATTTTCTCAAAGTAATGCCAAAGCTTAGGAAGAACGTTCATATGCTTTACAACTGATTTTATATTGCATATAACAAAGTAACTATATTCCAGCAATAATGATTACAGAATAATGTTTCTCTTTATAACAAACTTCCCTCACTAAATATAAATCCATTGACTTGAAGTTTCCATAGAAATATCAATTATCTGGAAACCTCTCAAACAGTAAAATTCCACACTCTGAAAGTGGCAGAAAAAGACACTAAGAACATTCTAAGTGCTGCTTCCAAAAATGATTTGTCTACCTGAAGAAAAGATAGAACAAGGCACAGAAATAAGTAGTTATTTCTAAATACATTCTAAAATACTGCCCAAACCTGAAAACCCATTCCTTTTCAACACATCCAGAATATCCCACATTAAGATAGGATAAAGAGTTGGTTACTCTGTTGGATCACACCAGAAGCTGAAATAATCTCTCTCAAGGTGGCAGCTTCTGAACAAGGAGAAACCTTAAAAGAGTAAAGTGTCACGCCTCTAATCCTAGCACTCTGGGTGGTGAAAGTAGGCAGATTCCTTGAGCTCAGGAGTTCGAGACCAGCCTGAGCAAGAGTCAGACCCTGTCTCTAAAAATAACTGGGTATTGTGGTGGGCGCCTGCAGTCCCAGCTAGCCCAAGAGTTTGAGGTTGCTGTGAGCTATAATACCACAGCAAGGTGAATAAGACTCTATCCAAAAAGAGAGAGAGAGAACAAGAGAGAGAAAAGTGACTCTAGATCAGCCATTCTCAAACTTGCATTTGCATCAGAATCTCTGGAAGGCTTATTAAAGCAAAGGTTGCAGGGTCCCAGCCAGAGTTCATGATTCAGTAAGGCCTACATGGGGCCCTACATTCACATTTTTATCAAGTTTCCAGGCAATGCTGGTGGTCCAGGGACCATACTGTTCTACACTCTAACCCAATGTGTGACTTGAAAATTGCTAACACTGGAGCTAGGAGAGGAAATGTCATCAACAAGTCACTTTAGACTTAGCAGAACATTTTACACATGACCTCATTTGCCAGCTATCTACATAAAGCTCTTGACCTCATCTGCTCCATTTTCACAGGAAATTGTCTGCTTTAAAAGCCAAGTAACAGTCCCCTTCTTTCCCGTCTGCCTATTCACAATGTCATCTCCTCTGATCCTGACACATCACATGTTTTAGTGAGTCCTATTAGCTATCTTCCCCACACTAGTTTAAACTCCATGACCTTGGGATTTCTACCTAGATGATGAATCCCAAGTGCCGGGGGATGATCTAGCACATAGTGGGAGCTCCATAAAATTGATTGATTAATTAAATGGGGGAAAGAAGCATCACACAAGACGTTTGAGTCTTGGTCTTGGAATCTCTAAGTTCCAAGGCTCAAGCTCTTCTGACAATCAAGTCATTCTTCTTAAAAACAAACAAACAAAACAGCCCTGCACACCCAGTGTTCCCAAGTATCTTTCAATAAGAAGTGGCCCAAGGAAGCTGGAGAATAAGCAGAACTCCAAGGACAACACAAAGGGATCTGGGGACAATTTAACCAACAGGTGGCAAAGAACAAACAAGGAACTAGAAAGAGCACGGAACTGATTATGAGACAGTCAGAAAGACATGTCACCAATCCTCAGATACCACAGTAAGGATTAGTCCAATCTCACAAAATCTTGATTGTTCAGTTCACATATCAAATATTTCCAAGTGGTTGAGAATTACAGCACCATTTTGCAGTGGTTCTCAACCTTCCTAATGTCACAATGTATTTTCATTGTTAAAAAGGGGTCGTGACCCACAGGTTGAGAACCCCTGCTTTAGTGCACAGTAGCTGTTTACTTCCTCTCTAAGGTGCCCCTGCAAAAGCAAAAAGGCCAGTCCTCATTTTCAGGGGAGACATCCCTGCCCAGTCCTCTCTGACTGCACAGTAAAACCTGAGAGATTTAAGAACAGCGATCCCTACTACAATCACTCCTCCACGGATTCACTGTCCCCCAGAGCAAGCTCTGTCTCTCGGGGTCCTGGCCACACCAAGCCTTCTAGTTAAAGTGCCATCAGAGAGGCGGAACAACAAAGAGGAAGAGAAAGAAGACAGGATTTTCCTCTTGATTTGACTTAAATAATGGTATAAAGAAATAAAAATGAAGTAGTTTCTTTGTTTCTTTCACTCTACCCAAGTTCTCTGCTAACAGCTGGGTTTACATAGTCTCTGTTTCAGACTTCCAGTATTTTTCTCCATTTTCACCCTCTAAAAATATCCCTGACGACCTGCCACGTCTCAATGCCTTTATGGTGAGTTTTCACCCAACAATGTCTGGCAGGATTTCCTGTATATGGGGCAGGTGTATCAGAGCAGTCTAAACCACTCTCTTAACCCTCACAACTCCTTCCAAAGATATGTGAACTATTTTTCTCTTTTTAATTATTCAAAGCTATTAGACATATAAGAATTACATGTAAAGAACCATTTTTTAAATAACCATAGTATAAAAATTTATAACGAACAATTTTTCCAGATTTTAAATAGGGAATGTCTCTCTGCCCCTTTACATTTCTATAAGATTTCCTGAGACAATCACAGGACCAGTGTATAGAGGAAAATAGGGGAAGAGAAGAGTGACTATTCTGTATTTATTATAGATCCCCCATAAAACCCTACTGCACCCAGGCTAAAAGCCCATCAGTAAGAAATCAGTTAAGGCTTGGTGCCTGTAGCTCAGCAGCTAGGGCACCGACCACATACCCCAGAGCTGGTGAGTTCGAATCCAGCCCAGGCCTGCTGAACGCAAGGACAACTACAACCAAAAAATAGTGGTGGGCGCCTGTAGTCCCAGCTCCTCGGGAGGCTGAGGCAAGAGAATCGCTTAAGCCCAAGAGTTTGAGGTTGCTGTGAGCTGTGATGCCACAGCACTCCACCAAGGGTGACATAGTGAGACTCTGTCTAAAAAAAAAAAAAAAAAAGAAAAAGAAAAAAGAAATCAGTTAAAAAGATAATACATACATTGGAATCCTACACAGCTATTAAAAAAGATAATGTAAGATTACACATTTACTAACACGAAAAAGAAAAATATATAAAATTTCATTGGTAGGAGTTTAATATGATTTCATGTCTGCAAAAAAATATTTTTTGAAATTGTATATGTAATATGTGAGTACATATACAGAAGTCCAAAAAACATACATTACCATATTTTATTTTTTATTCATTTCTTACCTGCATATCAATATATCCATGTCAGACATACATAGTGTCTATGTATGTCTATGTCATACAAATATGTCTACATATTTGAGTTTTAGATAATATATAGCTTCTAAAAAAAAAAAACCACAAAACATGTTTCCATGTATTTAAAAATATGGTCTTCCACTTACCGTTCTGTTCCAGGAGAGTGGACAGTGCGTTTGCAGATGCCTGGAAGACTTCTTTGGATGAAGAATGCATGAGCATGGACAGCATCACCTCCCTGTGAGCCGGGAACCTGCCGAAGACCCGACCACAAGAGGAAGAGTCACCTTTTATCACTAGTTCAAGGTCTCACCATCGCCTCATATGGCTAACAACAGATAAGCGCATATAAATAATCTTTTATGCCACCTCCGCTTCGAGGAGTAAATTATGCTTAAACAGTTTTACATTTAAAATTGAGACTCATATCCATTAAACATTAATAAAGTGGTATTTCTCTGCTTCTTCAAATGCTGATAGGCAGTAGATATATGAAAAGATGCCGAGGGAAAATGTAACATGAGGAAGGGAAAATAACGAAAACGAGAAAGGAAAAACAAAAGATTGTACAGAAGCAGAGCTTGTTTGTGGGGGGTTTGGGGTTTTTTTTTTTTTTTTTTTTTTTGCTAATCAGGCCCAGGCGAGTTTCAAACTCATTGCCTCTACCGTGTGTGTGTGTGTGTGTGTGTGTGTGTATGTAGCAGCATGCTAACTACTGAGCTCAGGCACCCAGCTGTGGTTTAAAGATGTTCAACATAAGCCAGAAGCAACTCACACCTACAATCCTAGCTCTCTGGGAGGCCAAGGTGGGCGGATTGCCTGAGCTCAGGAGTTTGAGACCAGCCTAAGCAACAGCAAGACCCTGTCTCTACTAAAAATAAAAACTAGCCAAGTGTTGTGGCAGGCACCTATAGGAGGAGAGAGGATCTCTTGAGCCCAAGAGTTTGAGGTCGCTGTGAGCTATGATGCCATAGCACCCTACCCAGGGCAAGAGTGAGATTCTGTCTTTAAAAAAAAAAAGTCTTGATGATAAATTTCATGTAGCCATTTCAATCACAAAACCTGACAAAAAGCTGTAAAGAAAGATGTACAACATAAATATATTTTCTTTCTTTTAATAATATATTTACTTTAAATGTCTCCAGTGGATACTGAGGAACAAATGTCCTGTGATCTAAAATGTATAAACTAGTGGTGTCCCATTGCTCAGTAGGCAGGGTGCCAGCCACATACACTGAGGGTGGTGGTTCAAACCCAGCCCAGGCCAGCTAAAAAACAACAACTGCCACAACAACAACAAAAAAATAGCGTGGCATTGTGGCAGGCACCTATAGTCCCAGCTACTTGGGAGGCTGAGGCAAGAGAATCACTTAAGCCCAAGTGTTCGAGGTTGCTGTGAGCTGTGACGCCATGGCACTCTACCAAGGGAGACAGCTTGAGACTTTGTCTCAAAAAATAAAATAAAATAAAATAATAAAATGTATAAACTGCAACATGCATCTCCCTTATTCAATCTCTTTTTAAAAATTGTTCAACGTAGGAGCATCAGGATGCTGGTTTAACATTGCTTCCCCCAAAATGGCTATTTCTTTTCAAAATTAAAATGTTCATAGCATCTGTGGCATTAATTCCCTTCTTATCAGAAGTGGATCATTATACAAATAGGCTGTCAGGAATTTCAAATGTAACATGTTACTATTTGAGTTTCCCAAATTTTAAAACCCAAAGCAAATAGCACAAGTACAAGCAGTTGCCATGGAGCACAAAAGCTCATGGATAGGAAACAAATCTGATATACAAAAAAGCAGAGAGTGTAGGTCTTAAGATATTTGAATGGCACTCCTGTTGAAAGCCTTCTCTGGGGATAGCAGCTTCAAATAACCCTCTCAAGACAAGACAGGTCAACACTGTGACATCAGGTTGGAGGCTTTCTAAACAAATCTAATTCCTGATACTGAAAACCTGTTGGCTACTCAAGGAGACAGAAAAGGTCACAGATGGCTCTGCAATTTTTGCCACCTGAGATAAATTAATATGGCTTTTTTTTTTTTTGAGACAGAGCCTCAAGTTATCACCCTGGATAGAGTGCTGTGGCATCACAGCTCACAGCAACCTTCAATTCCTGGGCTCAAGAGAGTCTCTTGCCTCCACCTCCCAAGTAGCTGGGACCACAGGCGCCTGCCACAACACCTGGCCATTTTTTGGTTGCAGCCGTCATTGTTGTTTGGCAGGCCCGGGTTGGATTCGAACCCGCCAGCTCAGGTGTACGTGGCTAGCACCTTAGCCCGTTGAGCCACAGGCGCCGAGCCTAATATGGCATTCTTAAAAGATCAGCCAGCAAACGGAAAAGTTCTTTCTCCATGATTCATACATTACTGAACAACTCTTGATTTCAAATCTCTCAGTATTAACTCCAAACATACTCCCTTTCCTACGGAAGGCAACGAGATCCAAAGGCTATATACCCACCACTCTTTTGCAGCACAAATTGAAAACACAAACACCTGTGTCAAAATATGTCTAATAATAAAAGTTACGGTTAAAGTATTTAATTGGTATTGAGTAGAAATCGAACTGAAGTTTTCTATCATATAAAATCAGAACTACTGACTGGCCGTCTTCATCTCCAATCTTCTCATGTAAACTATTTTGGTACATAAGGAGATTATTCAGTGCCCAGCACGCAGCCTCCTGAATTAGGAGAGGAAAAAAAGAAAGCAGTCAAAATGTAAAGTATTAGAAAACATAATTGTTAATCAGTAATAGTAGTGAGAGTCCGACCTGCACGTGTTTGTTCTTTCTATGCCATGTCAATGCTTTATAACAGGCTTCTAGCCAGAACAATTTCTGTTCCTCCTCTTCAGCATCAGTCTGCTGATTCTCATTCTTTTCCTCTAAGTCTTGATTTAAGAAAATGGTCTCAGCTTGAAAAGAATTAAAATAAATATATATAACACAAATATGCGTAATTTGCTCCTGATTTGAACAACCAGCTAGACGGCCATATCTTGAAGTGTTATCAACGATGAAGCGTTCTTTAGTAGTAGCCTTGATTAATTATAAAGACAATTTTTAATATGTTACATAGGCCGTGATGTTACTCCTATGTAGATAACTGATATAATGAGGAAGAGGGTACAAACAAACAAGAAAACAAACCCCTGACAGACTAGAGGAGGAATTAGCCAGGCATGGGAGCAGACCCCTCTCGTCCTAGCTACCCTAGAGGAGAGAAAGATGGTTTGAGCCCAGGAATTCAAGGTTACAGTGAGCTATGATCATGCCACTGCACTCTAGCCTAGCACTCCTATTGAAAACAAAACCCTGGCTCTGCGCCTGTGGCTCAATGGGCTAAGGTGCCAGCCACGTACACCTGAGCTGGCGGGTTCGACTCCAGCCCGGGCCCGCCAAACAATAATGACGGCTGCAACCAAAAAATGGCCGGGCGTTGTGGCGGGTGCCTGTAGTCCCAGTTACTGGGGAGGGGGAGGCAAGAGACTCGCTTGAGCCCAGAAATTGGAGGTTGCTGTGAGCTGTGATGCCACAGCGCTCTACCCAGGGTGACAGCTTGAGGCTCTGTCTCAAAAAAAAAGAAAGAAAGAAAGAAAACAAAACCCTGTCTCTAAAAATAAACAAACAAAAGATAAATAAATATTAATAAGTAAAAAATAGAAAAACAAAAAACTAGAGGAACTTTGTTTGAAAAGATTGGCTGCCTAATGACACAGCTAAACCAAGAATTTTCATGCAAAAAAAAACCTGCATGAACTGAGATGTGTGTCAGTTTGTCACAAATGTTAGTCCCCTTGAAAATATTCTCTACTGGAAAATAAATTCCATTGGGACAAAAAAAGGCATTTTGCGCTTCCTTATCTGCATATGATTCTCTTGTGATAATGTTAATATTTCACATCCAAGGCACAGGGTGAGAATTTCCTTTTTCGTGAAGTTACTTACTGAGGAGCGCTAAACAGGTGAGTGCCGAGATTTGTAAGGCTGCGTTATCTGGATACTGCTGCACGGCTTTCACCACGAATTCATGAACCTCATTCAATACCAGGATATTAAAAAAATTACCTAAGAGTTAAGTGAAACATTAGCTGAATTCTCATCCATGGGACTTACATTACAGTACTTAAATCAATACCGTTGAGTTTAAATCAACAATTTTGAATGGTGATAAAACTTGTAATTATATTAAAACATATGTTTACTTTAATGAAAAGAGTTTAACATGACTGAGTACAGTTTGGAAAAGTTATGCCATCGTTTAATGACCTTACTTAGACAATGGAAGTGACTGAGCAAAGTGACGTCTGAGTTTGGGTTGTGTTGACTTTGTACTCTTTGATTCCCTCTCGTGTTATCGTCATATAAAAACAATGAGAGGTCTGTTATACATAGCACCACTATAGTTCTTAACTATAATTAAGAACATTATAGTTATGATGTCTGTAATTATAGTTTAGTATATTGTATAAAATTACTTGGTTTTTGCCTTCTAAAAGATGCAAGTCTTAAATCCAATCTTTTAGAAAATGTATCAAATATTTAAATTCTTTTGATGCAGCACCTATCTTTCACTTAAAGGAACAGTGCTGCGAAAACTCACGCCTGCACTTATCATTGTTTGATCTTGTTCATGAGGATGATAGAAAAAAAAAAGAGAGAGATTACTTTACAACCTCCCACCCTAGGAAGAAGTCTCATACCCTTTTACATCCACTTTTCTGAGGATTAATATGACACCCCAAAATCCAAATCCTTATGGGAAAAGAATTTATAAGTGATATTCCAGAAATACGTGCCTCCTTCCAATGAGCTCATTTGTAACTTACTAAGTCACCTGGTTTCCTTTCAAAAGTAAGAAAAAAAGAAACTCTTATTTATCTGTTATGTAAGTATTATTAGATGATCTCTGAAACAAACCCAGAAATGGAAAACATTCACAAAGCAAAAGGCAATTTAGTCAAATGCAGTTCTCTTTTCATCATCCTTCCTATCTTCCTGTCTCTTCCACATCGACCCACCAAGCAGACATTCTCCCAGCCCTTGGTGAGCGCCACTGTTGGAGAGTCACTTCAAAAAGAGTCTCCTCTGCTTTCACCAAACTCGTTTACACTCAGCTTTTTGTCCACCACCGTCCTTTCCATACTATTATTCCCATGCCTCTGCCAACAGCTGCTCTACCACTGACCAAACGTGTGGTTGGAGGCAAAAAACAGCAACATGTATGAAAATACATACTAAATTTTATTAAGCTCTTAAATGCATTAAATTCATAATTAGGCTGCATAATTGGACAAAATGTTAAAGATTTATTTACTGACTTTGGGTTTTAATTGTGAAGAGGAAATTACAAGCTTTATTCAGCTTCTTTTGAAACAATAACAGCATCAATAGATTCTCCATTCATTACATGGAATAAATAATAATATGGTAAGAGATAAAAGAGAGAACAAAAGCAGCCTTATCTGAAGATCAATCTAATGGCTTTTTGTTTTCGAAAGGAAGGTACAAAAATTCATAAATCACACGTGACATATCTCCATGATTTATTTAATTTCAATAGGGTAATACCAAGCACCTTTAATGTTCCATTATAGACCTACTTGGTAGTCAAGTAGAATTTCCCTAATCACAAAAACAAAACCACTTCTTCCTCTGGCTCATTTCAAAGGATTAAGGTGAACTCACATTTCTAATGTAACTTGCATAAGTTGTAACTTGTCTATGATTAAGTTGTAAAACCAGAAACAGAACTGTAGGATAGAATGCTCTCTAAAACCTAAATTTCAGAAATCAACATTTGAATTAGTTTAAAATGTTCTCAGGTAACAACCAGTTTGTAAAACCGCATCCTTATTCATGAAGTCTCACCTGATAATGAAATAAAATAGTAAATAGCTACTACATTGTAGAAGGAATGCATTTTTTTTTTTTTTTTTTTTTTTTTAGGGATGCAAAAATCTAAGCTGTTGGCCTGATTTCATCCCTTACTGACTACATCATCTTGGATAAGACACAAAGGGCTGCTAAACCACAGGTCTTTGTCCACAAATGTGGTGATAATTACAATATCCCAATCTTTCAGTATCTTTTCATGGATCAAGAAAATATTACACAGGTATATATGAATCTACTTTGGAAACTATGAAGAAATATTAACACATTGTTATCAGATGTGTATCTCAGTTTTAATATAATAACCCTTAATAAATGCTTATCAAGGAAAGAAATAAATTGAAATTATGTATATAAAAACAGAATTCAATTTAAAAAATTCATTTTAAGTGAAGCTAGGAGTTTTACTAAAGCTAAAATCAATTTCCAGATTACTACAGGGATATAGTCATGATTCTAGAATTGAAAGTTAACGTTGTTACATGAAAACCCCAAGGTGTGTGTGTTGAAAGTTAAGGGGGTAAGTTCAACAGGCAGTCAGTTGAAATAAGACCTATGAGCTTACGGCAAATGGACACACCAGAAGAGCAGCCTGGGGGAAGCCTGAATTCTGGGACTGTAATCAACAAACTAGCCTTAGACCCTCTCCAAGGTAGGAAGCTCAACCGCAGTCTCCAGTCTTAAGCCTAGATCTTAATAAGATCCTAAAATATTTCCATGTCAGTCCTGTGTTCGGGCTCCTGGCAGACATCTCTGGAGGACAATCTGGAATTTAGATCCTTAGGATGCTCAGATATTAAGCTCAGCCAAAGAGAAACTCAGCAGCAAATGAGAAATAAGCCCCCAGGACTGATGGGCAGTCAGCAGAGAAGCAATGTGATGTGATCAGACTTCTGAAAACATCAGATATTAGTATCAGATTCAGAGCTTAAAATAGCTATGTTTTAATGATTAAAGAAACAAAAGAATTTTAACAGGAAAGGGGACAGGAGACCCAAAAATAAGAGTAAACAAGAGTCAGTCAAAATTTATCTGGCAGATGTAAAAATTTTGAAAAGCAGATTGTTAGAAATGCTTTTAAAAATCTAATAAATAATAAGTTTGAATTTATCACAAGAGTATAAGGTGGCTTAGTGTTAGAAAACCTATAGGTGTAATTCTCCATATTTTCAAAATAATGGGAAAAAGAGCACATGATCTTAATACATTTTTAAGCATCTGATAAAGTTCAATATTCATCTTTTTTTAATTTAAAAAGCCCACATGTTAAAATAAAACAAAATAAAAAACAGAAGCAAATGTCTTATCAAGATTTTTAAGTTTCTGAAATTATTATTCTGAATAAATTAAATTAATTAAAGAAATTAAATTCTAAAAGCATTATTCTAAACAAGAGAATATTAAAAGCTCTTTAAGATTAAGAATAAGAGAAGGAGCTGGGCACAGTAGCTCATGCCTACAATCCTAACTAGCACCTTGGGAGACCAAGGCAGGTGGATCGCTTGAACTTAGGCATTCAATAGCAGCCTGAGCAAGTGTGAAAACCCATCTCTACTAAAAAGAGAAAAACTAATTGAGCGTTATGGCAGATGCCTGTAGTTCCAGCTACCCGGGAGGCTGAGGCAAGAGGATCACTAGAACCTAGGAGTTTGAACTTGCCATGACCTAAGGCTGACACCATGGCACTCTAGCCTGGGGCTACAGAGTGAGACTCTGTCTCAAAAACAAAACCCAAAAACTCAACTACAGAATTAGCTTTACAAAAAATAAGATTAAGATAATACTTCCTTTATATTAATGCACATCTATTTTTGCCACCCCCTTTTAAATTCCACATAAGGCAGAAAAATTTGTTACTTTACAATTGTTCTATCCAAGGTCTGTCACTATGCTACTTATATTATCAACATACAACTACATAAGTAAATAGGTTACATATACTTACATCATATAGATTGTCATAAATTAACCAAGAATCACACTCACCTAATGTCAGCCTGTGGAGCAAGCAGCAACTCACTTCTTGAATTTTCTCACTGACAGGGAATGCTTTCATGGCTTCCACCACAATATTGTAACACCTGACATTGCCACTCATGAGGACTTCAACATTATTACCTTAATGTAAAGCAGTCATAATTATTAATAAGGTAATAATTTTCTCTTCTCAGATACGCATACAAAGACATCGTATGTAGATTGTAAATACAGGGCAGCATAATGGAGACGTTGCCAAATTTAAATAACACATTCTGCCACATAGCTACCAAAAATGCTATGCTGTTGATTGACAACATAATGAGTTGTAAGACTCATCATTAACATCAAGGCAAAAAATGTTTTATTCTCGTCTCTTGGCTTAAAAACTTAAGACCAAAAAAGGGAAAATTCAGCGTGCTTTCATGATAGGTAGGTCTAAGACAGTGATGTCTTGGCCGTAGTTTGCAAATAAATGAATTTGGGGGCCTGTTTACTAGTGAGAGCCTATCCCACTGGATAATGGCTTTTGCACTGTTTGCTTTTTTGAGACCAACAGTAGGAAAATCAAGATTATGTCACATAACAGATCAGCTAAAATCAGCAATGATCTATTTCCTTCATTCCAAATGAGCAACCGGTGTACAAGGCAGGAAAATCAAGCTTCTTGAAGGCTCCAAGACAGATGGGTGGAAAGATAGGAGAAAGAAAAAAGAGAGGCATAATATTAAAAAATACATGACTCAAGGCACACATATGGGTGAAACAGAGAAGAAGGAGAGGATCCACCAGCAAAAGCAATTAATTGATAAAAAGGGTGAGTTGTGAACCTAAGTGGAAAAACACAAACCAGGAGAAAATCTCGGAGTGAAATGTTAACTAGTCTTTAAAAAAAAAAAAGCACTTGCAAAATGTTTTACTTTCTTTTTCAACACAGTCAAAACTAACCATTTTCCCCAAAATGTATTTTAATGTTTAAATTATATTTTGAAACTTAAATATAGAAAAACTTTTTGGGGGGGAGGGGGCTTTCCAAAACTCCCAACTTTTTTTTTTTTAAAGAAAAACTTTTAATAGTGAAAGAAAATGGCCTCTTAAAGCAATTACTTTTCCGTTAGATCAAGGCTTAAAACTCTTGATTTCTTTATTTTTTCTCAGCAGCAACATTCTTTGACCTTTGCATTATGAAGCAATACATTATAACTGGAGCTATGACAGAGGTGGGTGGAAAACAATGGATTCTAAATGCAGCCAGCCCAAAATAAATAAATAAGTGAATAAATATCACCAAGGGAAAGTATAATGAAAACTATATTAAGTTTGTTGGCAATGATGACTCAGAAAATTGTAAAAGTATGGCCTTTCTCTATTATTAGTGTTCACTTTCAAGTGTTTAATTTCCTGCAGATAAGCAAACGTGGCGATTTTACAAATATCACAAGGAAAAGGCATTTTTCTCAAGGGCTTTGAGTTTTTATCCTGCCCACATTGAAGTTTCACATCTTCAGAATGCCATGCTGATTTCCACATCTGAAACCAGATATGAGTATTATACTACTTACATAGCATTTGACATACACAGAAAATATATATTATGTGATAAAGCCATTGATGACTTTAGAGCACTTGTTACATACACACCAGTGCTATTCTACAATGTTCACATTTAACTAATCAAACCCTCAACACTTTGCATGTGGAAGGAGGAAAATATTGCTAGATAAACGCATATGTATATCCTGTACAAACACAGGCAGGTAATGCATGAAGTACAAAATGTCAACAGGCACTTAGAAAACAACCTGGAATTGGAGGCATTATTTCAGCCCATTAGCAATGATTGGTAGCATAGACACTGAATTACTTTCTCCTGATGGGTGGTGTTTTGCGGAAAAAAATGGCTAGATGGCAAAGCATCACTAAAATGCTATTCAGGAATCAGAATCAAGTTCACATTTGGCCCTTGCTGGCCTCTATTCTGTGTCTCCAGCCTTGCCCGCTGCCTCCTTCCAAGCTCTCCCTTGCCTCTGTCAATGAAACACAGCAGATATCCCGGGATATGCATGCATGTACGTCCACACGCACGCATGTCTGCATGCACAAACCCACAGTCGCCTGAGCTACTTCTACTTTCTTGAATGCACTACACTCTTTCTTGCTCCACCACTCCACCCTCAGTGTGCCCATTGCCTGGACTCTTGGCCTGCATTTCCCCTTCACCTCTCACCTGCCCCCGCCCCACACACAGAACTCTCCTCATCCGGATCAGTTCTTATTAGTCTGGGGACTTCCGCCACCACTCTCCTGGTACACTATAATCACCTCTGTTCTCTCCTGTCTCCTCCACTGTACTATGAACTCTGACTAGGCAAAGAGGAGATTCATATTTCCTACTATTATTTCCCCAGCACAAACCCTAGCGCCAGCTGCAGTTTAGTCTCAATAAGTATAAGTTAATTAAGTGAATGAATGAACGGGATTCAGCATTCACAAGTTTCTAAAAGATAAAAATATGTTTAAAATACTCTTGGAAGATATCATTTTTCACATACAGAAAAAGAACTCATGTATCAAGGCTACTTACAAGGAATTGCTAGAGAATGTAAACAGTGCAGTACATGAAGTACAATTTCCTCTTCATCCTTGAAATTTTTTAATGCACTCAACAATACCTTGTGATCTTTGTTCTCAACAAATTCAGTCAGTTGCTCCTCCGAAACTAAAAAATGAAAGACAAAAAATACTGAAGTTTAAAGGTGATACCAAAATTGGCTCAAAAAATATAATGTTCATGATAGTTGTAGGGGACCCACCAAATATAATACACATTAATAAAAATATATGCCCCTAAAATCAGCCCTTCCCAGGAATTTTATAATGGGAAAACAAGCTATTGAGATTAAAGTAATTTCATTTTTTTCCTAAATGACTCCATGTTTTGAAACATAACAGTGTTAGTCAACAATTGTCAGAAAAACAAAATTATTGACAATTTCTTTGGGAAAATTCTAGAGGAAACCAACCAGTGACTAATAAAGATGGCCTCCTGGAAGTGAACGCATTGCAGTGCATACAGGGAGGAGTTAATGGTACACTGTCAAAGGGGCCGCTCACTTTCAGGTCAAGGGTTATGAACTTCAGCAAATGGTAAGGCATTAGACTTTGAAAAGGTTTTCTATCAGAGAGCAAAGTTTTTCACCAATTTTCATAATTAATGTATTTTGATCAAGCCCAGGAGTTACTTCTGGGGTCATTTTATTAGCCAAGAATCTCTACAGCATGTGTAAAGGCCAGTAGTGGTGGCTCACACCTGTACTGTAATCCTGCCACTTTGGGAGGCTGAGGGTCGAAGGAACACTTGAGCCTCATAGTTCAAAGATCCTGGACAGAAGTGAGACACAAAAGAATTAAAACTTTGCCAGGCTTTGTGGAATGAGCCTATAGTCCCAGCTACTGGAGAGGTTGAGATGGGAGGATCTGTTGAGCCTAGCAATTGGAGGCTTGAGTGAGCTAGGATGACACCACCTTACTCTAGCCCAGGCAACAGAGAAAGACTGTCTCAAAAACACAAAAGAATGGGGGAGGATGCATGGAGGGAGGGTAATTGGTGAGATCACACCTAAGGTGCATCTTAGAAGGGTATAGGTGAAACTTACTAAATGCAAAATATAAATGTCTTAACACAATAACTAAGAAAATGCCATGAAGGCTATGTTAACCAGTTTGATAAAAGTATTTCAGATTGTATATAAAACCAGCACACTGTACCCCATGATTGCATTAATGTACACAGCTATGATTTAATAAAAAAAATGCATAAAAATATGGTTTATGAGAATGGCACCAAAAAAATCTTAGAAAGTCTAACACTCTTTGTGATTCACATTATTTTTTTCTGATTTTATGCCAATGGTGCATAATTGGTTAAGTTCTTCTTATAAATGAGGGGTATCATGAACATTCTCATTTTATATAGCTGTTCCCATAGCATATTTCCAATTTTTGAAAATTAACTTTATAGTTGGCCCTGAGTCTTTGATAACTGACACTCCCAGAAAAGTCAGAAATTATCCTACTTTAAATTTACAACCATAATACTCAGCAGTAATGAACTTCCTAATGAGTTAAGTTCTTCTGCTTAACATGCCCTGGTCCATCCCCATGTGTCCTGGATGGGCTCAACAACGCTGGTGAGAAAATACTGTTATCCCTTCTTCCGGGAATAAGAACATGTCCCTGAATTGCAACACAGAAGATTACAGGGCCTGCAAGACAATAAAACTTCCAACTTTATCATGCTCAATTCTTATCAAGAGTTTAGTTGCAAGATATAAATAACATTTATAGATGATAACCCAAAAGACGTGAAATTCTTCCATTCCTCACTCACAGTGAAGTTTCTTTCCATCTGTCAAGTCTGATCAGCAAAGAGCTGGGTACCAGGCCTGTGCTGTTCTGACTCTCTTGACAGAGCCACTGTTGCTGAAATACACTTTATAGTCCTTACAGAATGTGGTACTCATTTCATCGGGGGAAATCCATGGGAAGATTTTCGCAGGTCTCCCGTGTGACCACTTGCTTCTCCTGAGTAATGGTTTATTTTGCCTAAAGGTCTGTAACCAATGTTTACTACTTCTTTACCAGCTAGGAAGCAAAGAGCGAAATTTGGGGCCCATCCCTTTGCAAAAAAATGCCTTAAGTTAATAGTAAACATAACCCTTTATCCATTTTCTCATTGATTTTTTTCTATGTATCATATTTATATATAAACTGTTTAAAGTCCTTCTGGAATAAGACAGGTAATTAAACGGTATTAGAGGATCTATCTCATTCCTGGAACTGCCAGAAATTAGAGTGGGAAACTGCTCCTGACACAGGACCACATGAATCATTCTTACCTTAAACTTACCCCTAGCACTGTTAGTTCCCATAATGATACAAAAGAGGCCGTCTGCCAGGCGTGGTGCCTCACGCCTGTAATCCTAGCACTCCGGGAGGCTAAAAGGGAGGACTGCTTGAGCACAGCAGTTAAAGATAAGCCTGAGCAAGAGCGAGACCCCATCTCAACTAAAAATAGAAAAATTAGCCAGGAGTTGCGGTGGGCACCTGTAGGGGGGCTGAGACAGGAGGATTGCTTGAACCCAGGAGTTTGAGGTTATTGTGAGCTACCCTGATGCCACAGCACTCTAGCCCAGGTGTCAGAGTGAGACTCTGTTTCAAAAAACAAAACAAAAAAAAGTGGGAGACTCTCAAAAAAATGGTGATAATTGAATTGCTATGTGCCTCAGGTAGGTTGTTCATTTCACCTGCTCTGACCCATTTCTTCAGCCAGCCAGCAGAAGGACTAAACAAAGGATCTGCCCAACTCTAAAATTACGTGCTAATGTCTGTCATCAATCTCAGTGCCACACTATGAAATGCATGTCTTTCTCCTAAGGGATACTTCGTAAGCCTCCTCGTTCTCTACAAAGAGGCTTTAACAATTTCTAAAATCTCTGGTGATTACTCAACATCATAAACCCAAAGGTAATCTGTACTTGACTTCACAGTTTTAATTTTTCTTTCATAACACCCACACAACCAGTTTTCAAAGTAAACTTTATGACTTGTGAAAGAATAGAAGAAGATCTACTCCAACTGCATGATTTAAAACCCATGAATGAAATTCACTCCACCCAAACAATCAATATTTCTGGATTAACCACAATACTTACCTTTGACAGACAGCTCCCACTTCTCAGTAAACAGTACACTCTTAGACACCTTCTTCTTATCACAGTTATATTCTACTTTTCCCATTTTAAGCCCTTTTTTCTTATATGTACTTAAATGTTGAAATAATGAATCGACATTTTTAAATACCTCTTTCAAAGAGCACATGTAATGCTTTACATCCAAGTTTCTGAATTTCATCATTGGTTGAAAATGTATTCATGGCATCAAAAATTAACAAGAAAACATCACTTTCTTCATCCAAGATCAGCAAAGTGATTTTACCTATTTAGAAGAGAATAATATGTCCTATTATTAAGTAAAGCTATTAAGTAAATAGCTGCTTTAACCCTTAACATGTTAAGTTTTACACTACAAATGGCTGCTACATTTTTCTTTTTGATAAACCTTTGAATTGCCCAAGATGTTAGAGTTATCAAGCTCTAGAGTCTTTCTAAGTGAGATAAAGTCCCAGTTCACTTTATTCTGATTTCATGATTCCCAGTCAATACTTCTAGCCTAGACCTCACTAGAAACTTCTTCAATGTATTTCCTTTTTTTTGAGACATAGACTCAAGCTGTCACCCTGGATAGAGCGCTGTGGTATCACAGCTCACAGCAACCTCCAATTCCTGGGCTCAAGCGAGTCTCCTGCCTCCACCTCCCAAGTAGTTGGAACTCCAGGCACCTGTCACAATGCCCGGCCATTTTTTGGTTGCATCCGTCATCATTTGGCAGGCCCGGGCTGGATTCAAACCCGCCAGCTCAGGTGTACGTGGCTGACACCTTAGCCTGTTGAGCCACAGGCGCCAAGCCCTTCAATATATTTCTATCTGTCCCTTAGACAACACCATCTGAATATGCCACAGGAACCCAAACCTTGCTACTCTTATTCCCTATCTTCATTAGTGATACCATCACCCAGTAGCTACCCAAGAAACTGAGTTATCTTCCTTATTCCATCCTCCCTCTCTCGCTCTACACTTCTGAAATCTATCTCTATCTGCCTCTTAGACAACACCGCCTGGATATTCTCTTTTCATTCTCTGCTCAAACGATGAATCAACTTATTACCAAGTCCTCCCAGTGTATCTCCTAAATATCTTGAAGACCCCCTTTAAACATCCCTACTGTATTCACGACCTCATCATCTCACAACTATTAATAGAATATGATAACAATTGCTTTATTGTCTGCTGGCCCAAATCTCTACCCTGCTCATTTATTCCAGATATTATATTTCATAAACATAAAAGGGATCTTGCAAATCTCTCGCTGAAATTAACTAAGGCTATAGTCACCAACCTCCATCCCCAAGCCTGCTGGGAACCAGACCACACAGCAGGAGGAGAGCACAGGTGAGAAGGAAGTTCTTTGCATTTACAGCTGCTCCCCACTGCTTGCATCACCAGCTCAGCTCCACCTCCTGTCAGATTAGATTAGATTCCCACAGGAGCGTGAACCCTGCTGTAAACTGTACATGCAGGCGATTAAGGGTGCACGCTCCTTATGAGAATCTGATGCCTGATGATCTGAGTTGGAGATGGAAAGCACTTGAATCATCCCCAAACCACCCAACCCTCATCCTGGTCCATGGAAAAATTGTCTTCCATGAAACTGGGTTGGGTTGCCACAAAGGTTGGGTACTGCTTATCTAGGGCCTTCTCACATGCCTAAGCATGACAGACAAGGCCCTTCACAAAACAAACTGCAGTCCACGCATCTCATCAGTCGTGTTCTTCCACAAATTTTTTGCACCGCGAGCATGCTAAACTCTTTGCTCATCACTAAACACTTTTTTTGACAGCCCTTTGCACTGGCACTCCCTGCCTGGAATACTCCTGGCTTTTCCTACACAAAACATAATTCAAGAAATAACTCAAATAATACCTATTTTTGTCCATAAATATAATAGTACTGGAATATGAGTGGTGGTACTGTAGCAGTAAGCACTTTGATAGCACATAACATGTCAGACCCTAATTTGGCAATTTACCATCGTACATTTGGTCCCCACCAGAACCCCACAAGGGAAGATTAAATCTCAGAAAACTGAGGCCAAAAAGGTTGAGTGACTCAAGTGACTTTGCCTAAGGTCCAGCAACCAGTAAGATGCAGAGCTGGACGTAAATGTAGACGGTTCATGTTGATGCTTTGAACTCCTACAGCTGAGTTTAGTGCCTCTTCCTTCCTATGGTAGTTTTCTTCATATCTGTGATGATACATTTTTGGTTAAACTGAGATTATTTCTAATGTTTTTATCTGTCTGCTCACACTGTTCCAATTCAGTTACCACTAATCATGTGTGACTATTTAAACTGAAAATTCCGTTAATTAAAAAGTAAATAAAATTAAAATTCATTTTCTCACATTTCAAATGTTTGGTAGTCACATACAACTATAAGCTGTTTGTACTGGACAAGTCAAACACAGAACATTTCTATCACTGCAAAAAGTTCTATGAGTGAGCGGTGCTGGAAAGTGAACATCTATTACTATAGGAGGGTTGCCTCATCTGTTTTAGAATTCTTTTGTTCTTTTTCTTTTCTTTATTCAGAGACAAGGTCACATTCTGTCACCCAGACTGGAGTGCAGTGGCACAATCAAACCTCGGCGACCTCAAATTCTTGGGTCCAAGCAATTCTCCTGCCTCTGCGCCTCCCCCACTCCCCCAGTAGCTGAGACTATAGGCACTCACCACACTTGGCTAATTTTTATATATAAAAAATATATATGTATTTTTTTTTGTAGAGTCTTGTTATATTGCCCAAGCTGGTCTCAAACTCCTGGCCTCCAGCAATCCTCTTGCTTCAGCATCCCAAATTCCTGGGGTTCAAGGTGTGAGTTGCACTTCCTAGCCAGTTATCTTAGAATTCTCCAGCATCCAACACAACCGTAAATGCCCAATAAACTATGAAATCAACCAATTAATAGCCAGACTATAAAAATGATACACCAATTAATCTCTACATCTCTGAACTTTAAAACACATATGAAACTTCCCTAATAGCTCAATATTCTGAATGTCACATGGGAGAAATTGCATTAACTAGTCATTTCAAAACACATATCAAACTCCCTAACTACCAGCATTCATAGATTTCAGTGTTGGGGGATTTTTCAGATTTATAAACCCTCAACTTCCTGTCTCTTGCCAAATGGAGAATGAAACAAACAGGAAAGTGCCTCCCAGGGATGAGAGTAGATAAATCGTGGCTGAGACCAGTTAGTGCATTAACTAGAGGAATAAAAGGTGGAGGTGAAAGGCCAGCTACGTTCAGGTCTTCCCTGTCTCTCTTCCTTCATACCTGGTCTTCACGCTCTTCCTTTTTCTTGTACAGGGTTTTTTTGTTTTTTTTTTTTAAATCATAGCTGTGTACATTAGTGCATTCATGGGGTACAATGTGCTGGCTGCACATACAAACTGAAATATTTTCATCCAACTGTGTGACATAATCTTCATGGGATTTTCTCGTTTATTGTATGAAAACATCTGTAATCTGCATTTAGTAGGTTTCACCTGTACCCTTGTAAGATGCACCGTAAGTGTGTTGTGCAGGGTTTTATCACTAAGCAGGGTTGAAGAGGGCTGATGAGATCATTTAAACCTTCCTACCCACATGCCCAGGCTCTCCCATATTATCCTCTGCACCCACACTTCTTTTATCCAAAATGCCCTCTCTTCTGAAGAAAGAAACTCTTCAAAAGGGAGGGACTCTGTTCCACTGTGCTCCAGCGAAAAGTTTTCTTGGGCAACGAAGCTGACATGAGGAATCAGACTCCCGTTCTACCACTTGGCAGCCAAGGCAATTGACCTCTCTGTGCTTCAGGGCCTCCCCCCTACAAAACTGAGGTGACATCTCTATCTCAGGACATGTTCTGAGATTTCTGTGTGAAAAGGCATATGAAGCTTTTTCCGTGTAAAATTTGGCATCTAGCTAACACTCAAAGTAAAGCTATATGTTTTTAAAATATGGTTAAAAAATTTTTTTAAATAAAAATATTACTACTATGGTATACCTTAGAACACAGGTGTATAGTACAGAAAGAACATTAAAAATATATAGGGGAAAAGATAAAATAATGGCAAGGGCAAAATGGGCCACCCTGCTAATGGGAAAGGGAGATTTGAGACCAGATTTGGGAGACAAACCAAGGGTGAAAAAGAGAAATGTGGGAGTAGCATATAAGGTAACATTTAAAACCAAGGAATTAAATAAGATTTTTCAGAGACAAAGTGTAGTGATAAGAGATAAGGAAAGGAGATGGAAACAGAATCAATTTTGGAAATCTCTGATAAATGTATTTAGGTTACATTATGTTATGAGCCTACAAAAAAATTAAAATACATTTAATATATGTCAAAAAAAATTTTAATGTTACTCAAGATGAAAAACATATATGTGTATTACCTGAAGTTAGGAGGAGGTCTAAGGCCTTCAGTCCAACTGTTGACAGGTTTATGTTGGCATTATGAACTGTTAGCATTTTAAGAATCAGTCTGGAATTAAAAACAGAAATCAAGGTAAGTATGCAATATTATACCCGAGTTTCACTTATTTAGATATTATCTTTTACTCATCTATATTTTTATTTGCTTCATTGTATTTAATACCATAGAGTGAAATTGACATGTTTTGTTCTTTCTACAAACTCGAGCCAGGCTTATAAAAATTAGTAAGGAACTTTAACTAGCTTTATTGTGATGAGTAGTCCACTATGTCCACATATATCACATCATTACTTGTACACCTTATATATAAATAATTTTTAATTGTCAACCATACTTCAATAAAGCTGGAGGAAAAAAACAATGAAATTTAACAGGGAACTATATTGAGTCTAATTAGACAAAAGTGTTTCATATTTTCCACCAAATACTCAAATTCAGTTATTAGTTATTTTCACTCAACTTCATTTCCAAAATACCATCAAGTTATATATGTCAAGAAAGCAAGCCCATTTTTTTATATGTGATATAAACTTATGAACTATACATGTTGATATATTAAAATGTAGGGAGCTGTAACAAAGATATTAGTTTGTGTATACAAATTAAAAATTCATTTAAATACTTAAATTACTGATTACTACTATTTTTGAGAGACATTAATGAAATTGTACATTAGAAAATGAACCTAATATGTCCGTTGTATTCACTTAGTTCAAAGTTATGAGACTGTAATCCCTCTGTTACCAACACCAAACTACATCCTTTAATTTACTTCTGCCCAATGATGTCTAGATTCACTCTATCAGAGAAGACTGAGCTGGGGACATCTGGAGCTTAATCTAGAGTCAAGAAACTTGTCACTTAAACTTTTCTCACTATTCTTAACCTCATCACAAGAGAAGGAATTTCTTCTTTTGTATTGTAAGTCTTGAGGGCAGGGGGGAAGATGTTAAATATCAGGAAATATGTTTTATAATACATTTTTGCTGGGAATGATCTGATACTCTCCACTGTAGAGAGCATGTGTCCATCTGGTTCACTATTGCATTGCTTTTGGCCTAGACGAGGGGCCTAATAAACATTTGGTGAACAGAGGATGGATGAATGAATCCACAAATGAGTAAGTGAATGAAACAATTAATAAAGGGAATCTCCTGCAGAAATTTTTTAATTTGAACTCTTGCTTCATCCCAGAATATGACTAGATTAAGTTTTCCAGCACTCCTTGAGATTATATGTTAGCTAATCTGTGGAGATCTTGGAAATTTTCAAGCCAACCGAGGGACATTGAAAGTTACAATCTTAATTATGAGTGTATTTGGGGCAGTTCCTCTCTAAACACTACACACTTTAGAACTGACTCATAGAATTACAAAGATTAGTTTGGAGATGAGAGCATAAACTAATTATAAACATGCTCTGTTCACAACATACCGTTTAAATGCTGAAAACTGAAGAACAGCAACACATTCATCAAAGATGGAAAAATGTATAGGCACAGATATGCCCACTCGTGAGCAAATACTTAGCTCCAATTTGTCTAAATTATAGCTATTGTTGATAGTGATAAATAATACGAAGATGTAAAATTTAGCTTTGCATAAACTATGTTTCTTATAAGCAGTATACCATTGGATTTCTTCTCTGTGGTACAAAAAAGTCACATTAGGAATAAGAAAAAGGCTTAAAGTTAATGACAGAAAAGGGCGGCACCTATGGCTCAATGAGTAGGGTGCCAGCCCCATATACCGAGGGTGATGGGTTCAAATCTGACCCCAGCCAAACTGCAACAAAAAAATAGCCGGAAGGGTAATTGGTGGGATCACATCTATGGTGCATCTTAGGAGGGTACAGATGAAACTTACTAAATGCAGAATACAAATGTCTTCATACAATAACTAGGAAAGTGTCATGAAGGCTATGTTAAACAGTTCGATGAAAATGTTTCAGATTGTATATGAAGCCAGCACATTGTACCCCACGATTGCACTAATGTACACAGCTATGATTTAATAAAAAAAAAAAAATTAAAAAAAATAAAAATAAAAAAATTTAAAAAATTCAAAAAAATAGCCAGGAGTTGTGGCAGGCACCTGTGATCCCAGCTAATTCAGGAGGCTGAGGCAAGAGAATCGCCTAAGCCCAGGAGTTGGAGGTTGCTGTGAGCAGTAAAGCCACACCACTCTACTGAGGGGATAAAGTGAGACTCTGTCTAAAAAAAAGAAAAAAAAATTAATGACAGAAGATATTTTTTAAATGCCAAGAAACAAAGTAATCCAAAGAGGGTGTCCTGGAAATAATTTTTTTGGCGGGGAGACAAAGTCTCACTCTGTCACCCTGGGTAGAGTGCCAGAGTGTCTTCACACAGCAACCTCAAACTCCTGGGCTCAGGAGATCCTCTTGCCTCAACTTCTGTCATAGCTAGGACTACAGGTGTCCACCATACGGCTTAGGTAGTTCTTCTATTTTTAGTAGAGACAAGTGTCTCTCTGGCTCGGGCTGATCCTGAACTCCTGAGTCCAGACAATCCATCACCTCAGCCTCTTAGAATGCTAGGATTACAGGCAATAATCCTATAGGCAAGAGCCAACCATGCCTGGCTTAGAAAATGTTTTCTTAATTAATTATGGCTAAGGAAGTCATCTCATCCAAGAAGTCATTATGCTGCAAATTACAAACACATAGCTGGAAAATAGCTATCAAGATTTAGCTGCAGATGTACTGAAAGGTAATTTCCTCTCTTTTCTTCTGTTTGAAAGCCACAGTTTAAACGCACTAACCATGTATGTATGAATATACATAAGTGTACTATTTAAAGACAGTACAGCATAAACTTTTAAATTACCACTTAAACAACTTTTTCAGTTCCCATATTTTTTAAGAACTAGTGGTTTATATCGGTTCTACTATTAAACAGTAAAAACTCTTCTTGGTTTGAATTCATAGTCATCAGAAATCTACAACTTAACCTGTTATATAATTATATTATTAAAATAGTAAGTCATGACATTTTACCTCAAAGGTTAGTTTTCTATTTCAACCCTCTGTGTTTAAAGCTTTCTTTAAATGTAAATCATTGATTCAGGAAAATCATCTTGTGTTTTGTTTTGTTTTCATTTTATTTTGGGTGCTTTTGTTTTTGAATTTGAGACAGAGTCTCACGCTGTCACCCAGGCTGGAGTACAATGGCATTGCACCATCATAACTCACTATAACCTTGAACCCCTGGGCTCAAGCGATCCTTCTACCTCCGCCTTCCAAGTAGCTGAGACTGCAAAAGCATGCTACCACACCCAGCTAATTTTTAACTTTCTATAGAGACAAGGCCTTGAAATGCTGCCCTGGCTGGTTTCAAACACCTGGCCTCAACTAATCCTCCTACCTTCTCTTCCTAAAGTATTGGAGATACAGATGTGAACCACTGTGGCTACCCAGTATTTTAAACAATTTTACCACAGTGACCTTGGATTGTGAACATAACATCACAAGGAACAGGCTGTTATGTGTATAGATAAATACTCCATGCAGTTTTGTTTTTACATATCTGTGATACTTACTGGTGAACACCAAGAATTTCCCAATCATTTCCAATATCCTGGGGTCCCATTAAGCTTTGCATTGTACCAGGACAGATTTCTATTAATTTGCAGAGAAGTGACCAACCCACCTGAAAGTAAGAAAGGAAAATATTCACATTTTTTAAAAGGATACTAATGGAACATGTTCAGTCAAACGTGAATCTCTTCACTCTTAGTAGAACATCTGACTGTATCTTTTTTTAATAATTATTTTAAAACAAAATGACACCCAGAAATGCAAACTGAGCAACAAAAGCAAGCCATACACATGGAATGCATCTTTTTTTCCCAAAAATCTGACTAGAAGGGCATATGAAGAATATTATAACCCTTCTGAATAATGGAAGACACGGACATGCCCAAGGATAGCTGTGCTCAGATCTGAGGACTTCTTCAATGGTATCTACCTGATAGAATTTCTTTCAAGCATTTAGTATTTTGAACACCAGAAATAGTGAAGCATCTTGGAATGGGGAATTGAGGGAAGCTACAGATTTTAGTGGTAAAAACATAACTTATGTGGAATGACTACTTCCCAAGAAGTAGAGCAAAAATAGCAGTAGGAGAAATGGCATTGTCCAGTGATTGAATCTATATCTGTTACAAGAAAAAAGGAAAGGTCACCATAATATAGCGAGGAGGTAGAGCTCCGCAATGGTCCCTCTCGATTTCTCTAGAACGTCTAAATAGGAACTGATGAGGTCTACAGATCATAGATGTTCCTACAGTCTTTCACATTTCCAAATGAAATATGGACTTATAATGCATTTTCAAAATATCTCCACTCCATCTGTTTACACATGATGCCAACACAGTGTTTTTACTCTGAAAGAAATTTGAGGTCTTGATTTCAAACTAGAGATTAAATTTAACCCACTCTTCCTACTATATATTCCTGTCTAAATGTAAAAGACCTTCAATTCCTTCTGTTACACTATAGAACTACACTTGATATGGTCAGGAAAAAAAATAGAAAATCCATACACAGTGTATATAGCATCTCAAGAGTAATGGAAAGTAGGTATGAAGTGTGATAAATACCAATATGATATAGATCCCAAAGTAAGACTCACTGTGAGCTAGAATTACTCAGAGGAAGATATTATATGGCAGAGTCAGATTTCGAAAGAACTCTCCAAAACTAATGAGCAGAAAGGAAAGTAGAATGCTATATGGTAAGGATACTGCTACAGGGGTGGAGGCTATTTTGGGAAAAGACTAGATGCATAAGTGGAGTTGAATGTTGCCAAGAGTTGACAAGGTGAGAACTGTATCTGCATCCAATAAAGAATAACAGCCTCAGTTTCCTAGGGCATTACGAGAATAAACAAGGGCTACTTCAAAAACATAAAAATGATTGTGTAAGATCTCCTTACAATATCATTTTTCGATCTTTTCCAGATTAAACATGAATTGCTTTATTTTGTCATTACTTCCTTTTACGTAATTTCAAATTACTTTAAAAGGCAGTGATTTCTGACAGCTATTTCTTCCTACACTATTTAAGTAGGACATCCTCCTCCACGTAAGCTGAACAGGCATTGACAATCCAGCTGTCATAGAAACTGACTATTTTTGTACTTTCATAACATAAATCAAGACTTTTTTCCCCCAAGTATTTAAGAAAATAATATTCTGAAAAGTTTTTAGTGGGGAAAAAAATCACGTAGGATGTTAAACTCATCTGTGTACCTGCATGGATGACACTCAAGGAAAAAACTTATTTTGTTTTGGTTGGTGAAGAGCAGCGCCAGCAATTGCCTGGCAAAGAGATGAAGGCAACGGAGCTTTCAATCACTTCCATTATTAAATAGAATCTCCAGCAGCAAAGCAGATGTGACAGTTGATCCACTACTCTATTCAATTAAAGGCTTATATTCCTAAGATAGAAGGTTCCCATTGTGCATAGTTAAAATACAATTAAATTGGTAGTTTTTCCTTATTATAATTATTCCATAAATGAAAGCATCAAATTAGTGCACAATAGGAAAGAGTGTAGGGGATTAAAGAAAATTTTAGGTACTTTCATTTATTTTATTTCCCTTCTTTACAGATTGAAACAGTATGAATACAAGGTAAAATTTAAGAGCACAGTGAAGTGATGGGCAGAAAAAGAAAAATATAAGGCAGCTAACCTAACTCTAAACTCTTTAAGGATTGTCATTTCCTAATAACCCTAACCCTAACCCTGTAATAATACAAGAAAAAAACCTTGAAAATAAAAATTGGGAATCTGCACTCTTACATTAAGTGAATTCTGGAAATGAACTTTAATATTTGTTTTTGAAGGGTAATTTACCCTAACTCCTTATATTCATCATTAAGAGTTTTTAACTCAGTACTTCCAGCTAATTCAACACATAAGACATTAAAGGGTAATTAGAGTAATTACCAATAATGTGAAGAAATTTAAGGGAAAAAAACCAACTTCCAAGTGGAGTGTGAAAATGTCAGTATAGAGATTCCCTTTGATGAGACCAACAGTAATTAAAATTTAGTTGCTTACACAAAAAGCTTGTGAATTCAGCATTCAGTGGATTGTATGATAGAAAGATATAGATTGTAGATAGAAAGATTGAAGATATGTGAATCTTGCCTCTGTTCCAAGCTCTGTGATCCTGAATGAACTACCTACTCCCACTGACCTAGGAAAGTCAAATATCCAGTAAGATTTCCTGAAAGGGCAGTGAGATTCCAGTGATGATATAATATATGTATAAGCCCTTTGTAGACACATACATAGAGAGTACTAAAATTAACAATTCTATTCCACTAACTTCCCACATAAAGACTATTCCTCATATAAAACAATAGAAAAGAGAACTCAAATATAAATCCATGCGTTTACAGCCAATTCATTTTCAACAAAGATACTAAGAACATACTTTGCAAAAAAGGATCATCTTTTCAACCAATGGTGCTGGGAAAACTGACTATACACAGAAGAACAAAACTAGACCCCCAACTTTTACAATATATAAAAATAAACTCAAAATGGATTAATGCTTAAATGTAAGATCTAAGATAATGAAACTACTAGGGGAAAAAAATGGGAAAACATCATAGGACATTGGCCTGGGCAAAGATTTGGGGTAACCAAAGCAAAAATAGGCAAAGGGAATTATGTCAAGTTAAAAAGCTTCTATACAACAAAAGAACACTTGACAAAATGAAGAGACAACCTATAGAGTGGGAGAAAACTTTTGCAGCTATCCATCTGACAAGTGATTAATAACCAGGACATATAAGGAAATCAACTTGCAATAATAAAACAAATTATACATTTCAAAATGGACAAAAGATCCAAAGTGACGCTTCTCAAAAGAAGACTGCCAAAGGTATATGAAATAATGCTCATAACCAATCTTCAGAGAAGTGCAAATCAAAACCCCAATGAGATATCTTCTCACCCCAGCTAGAATGTCCATGATCAAAAAGACAAAAAACAACAAATACAAATGAGGACACAGAGACAGGGGAATGCTTGCACACTGTTGATAGGAACATGAAATACTACAGCCATTATGAAAACCATACAGAGGTTCCTCAAAAATTAAAAACATAGAACTACTATATGGTCTGGCAATTCCACTACTAGACACATATCCAAAAGAAAGGAAATCATATCAAAGAGACATTGAACTCCCATGTAAATTGCAATACTATTCACAATAGCTGAGGTTCCATGCATGGATTCAACCTAAGTGTCTGTCCTCAGATGAATGGATAAAGAAAACGTGGTCTATATACACATGTGTGTATATATATATATATATATATATATATATATATATATATTCAATGAAATATTATTCAGCCATAAAAAGAATGAAACCCTGTCATTTGCAACAACATGAATGAAACTAGAGGCCTTTATGTTAAGTGAAATAAGCTGGGCACAGAAAGACAAATATCCCACATCCCACGTTCTCACTTGTAGGCAGGAAATAAAAAAGAAGATCTCATGGAGGTAGAAAGTAAAATAGTGTTTACCAGAAGCTGGGAAGGGAAGAAGAGATGGGGGATGAAGATAAGTTGGTTAAGATAAGTTTGTTGTTAATCTAACAAAATTACAGTTAGATGGAAGGAATAAATTCTAGGATTTGATAGCACAGGAGGGAAATTATAACTAACGATAATTTATTGTATATCTCAAAGGAGCTAGAAAAGAATTATAATGTTCCCAATACAAAGATAAATGCTCGAGGTAATGGATATCTCAATTACCCTGATTTGATCACTACACATTATATATGTGCATCAAAATATCACATGTGCCCCCAAAATATGTACAACTGTGATAGTATGTGTATTCTTTCAAAATTACTTGATTTTTTTTTTCTAGTTTAGTTTTAGGTTTGTTTTGTGTTTTGTTTGTTTGGGGTTTTTTTGTTTGTTTGTTTTTGAGACAGTGTCTCACTCTGTGGGCCCAGATTTGAGATTAGGCATCAATATAGATCACTATAGCCTCAAATCTCTGGCCTCAGGGGACTTTCCCAATTCAATCTCCCAACTAGCTGAGACTACAGGTATGTACTATCACACCCAGCTAATTTTTTTTTTTTTTTTTTTTGTACAGACAGGGGTCTCACTATTGCCCAGGCTGGTTTCAAAGTCCTGGCCTCAAGCAATACTTCTATGTCAGCCTCCCAAAGTGCTAGGATGATAGGCCTGAGCCACCACACTTAGATTATTTTTTTTAAGAATCCATGTTATTTTCCAGCATACTTTGCCTCTGGCATCTTCTGGGTGAGGTTATGGAGTGACATTCACAACGACTCTGGATAAGTAATTATTGACTAGCCAGATTTTGGAAGTTTCTATTAAAATTAAGAAATAGAAGGTGGTCATGTTCTAGGCTCCCTGGGATTCTCAAGTCTAACACTTTCTCCTGTAGACCCAATCCTGCCCACAGTCTGACTGCCCTGAGTCGTAGCAACTCTTCCAAGCACAAAGTCTAGGGAATGGAGGTAACCAGGGTCAGGCACTTTTGAACAACAAAGGGGGGGCAAGTGAGGAGGGAGGGTGTGGGTGCAAGAACAGCAAGCACAATAGGCCAGTGCCTAAAGAAAGTGACTCATAGTTCATGGGCCAAATTCAGACTTGGAGCCCTAAAATGAACAACATCTTTATTATGCCTCCTTTTTTCTGGTTTGGGTTTGACAACAGCCTGAAAATGCATAGTCAGACGAAAAACATTTCAGTGGAAGAAAAATTAAAATATTTATTGCAATATAAATGTTCTTAGATAAAAGAAGTAAGATACATGGTTTACACACACTAGGTATAGACTAAGCTAGATAGAGTGATAAACTTAAAAATGACAACAGACACACACCACCGTTAGAGATGGAAATCATCCCCTACATTAAGCATCCCCTCTATCTCCACAGAGTTCAAAGTCCAAGGCTTTTTTCCTTCCTCACTTTACATAAAGATGACAACACGGATTTCAGTTCCCCAATCTCAAAATACCCCAAAGGAAGTTATCACCTTGGGCAGCAATTTTGTTTTGTCTGTAAATTATTCTTAATTATCACCGTAAGTCTCCTTTTTTATCATATCCAAATACTTAGCAAATTTCTGGGTTTCCTCTGTTACAGATTCTTAAAGTTTTGCTTTTACATTTATTTTATACGGCAATAGTGGTGATGTATAAATTTCAACAGATAGCATTGCAAGAGGCCACTTCCCTCAGATACTAGACATCTGTCTTCAAATTAAAACAAACAAGTTGAAACCTAGGAGAATTTGCCAGTTACTTAATTGCATTTTATCACTGTTAATGATTTCCCTTTTCCAAACTATTCATAATACTGTCATATCTGGGACATTGTACACTGGGAAGAATCTTAGGATAGTTGGATCTAAACGCTAATGAACTCGGGCAGCGCCTGTGGCCCAAGGAGTAGGACGCCAGCCCCATATACCACAGGTGGTGGGTTCAAACCTGGCCCTGGCCAAAAAACAAACGCTAATGAAGTCATCTCGCCAGTAGCAGATCTAAACCTCATTCCATTTTTCCTCCCCTCCCACCACAGTCCTTACCCTCAGTCCGTTTTATAAAGTTACTTCTGAAAGACAGTCAGGGAACACGCAGTGGGCCTTCTATCCCACTAAGACTGGCTAATGATTTGACAGTGCTTCCGACATAAAACCACGGTCAGCAGTTCATCAAGCCAAATCTCAGGAATAACCGAGCATTCCAGGTATAAAACATTGACAGAAAAGCGTGTCTTTCCAGAGCGAAGGGTGAAGGAGAGAGGTGAAAACGACCCTTTACCTGCTGCACGCTGGCGACTCTCATGTAGGAGTCCAGGACGATCAACAGAGGCACGTGGACATTTTTGCCTTGAAATAACTTGGGGGCTGGAAAAGAAAGGGGTGAGGGAAAAGAAGCGAGGTTACGATCCACCGCACCCCTTTTTGAGTGTGAAAAGAGGAGAAAAAGTGAGAGGGGAGCTCAAGATCTTCCTAGAATTCCCAGCCCCTTTCTGCCCTAAGGACAGGTGGACAGCGGAGTTTTCTTAGCTTCTCAGGGTCGGGTTTGGAGCAGCTCCAAGGGCAGGGAGAAAAGTTTCCCAAAGTGGGGAGGTGGAGTGGGGGTAAGGCGATTACCGTAGTCGGCGTAGGTGAACACCAGCATATCCTCCAGGGTCTGGACCAGCGTTTCTATCTGTTTTCCTTCCTGGACATTGTTTAGCCTGACTATCAACTTCTTCAGAGTTTCCTCGTCCTCCTCGCACCCATGACAGCTGCCACTGGCCATGGTGGCTCCAGCGGCACACCCACCGCCACGCTCGGGGCACCGATGCGCGCAGGGCCGGGCAGGGAGGGCAGGGGCGCAGGCGCTGCTCCCGGGGCGGCCGCAGCTCAGCGCCCGCAGCCAGCGCTGCCCGCGAGTCCCATCCGACCTGCTCCCGCCGGGTAGGAGGGCGGCGCCTCCCCGCCCTGCGCCGCCCGCCCTCTCCCCCCAGCCCCGCTCCCCGGCTTCCTCCTCCCCCACCCAGGCCCCCAAAATGAGCTCAGCGGCCTGCAGCAGGCTCGGCAGAGGCACTGGCCTGCTGCTGAAGCGGGGCGGGCCGGACTGACCGTGACCGCGGCCCCCAAGCCCGCTGAGACCGGACACCGGCAGCTCCGCCTCCTGGGACCAGATTCCACTGTCCGCGGAGTCGCAGGAAGAAACTGACTCAGCGGACTCGGCCAGTCCCCGAGGCCCGGGGACCGTCGCAGCGGGGAGGAGGCTGTGGCCCGGCCTTCCGCGCTCCTCGAGCCGCCGGCCCCGGGCTCCTGCAGCCCCACGGAAGGGCTGGGAACTAGGAAGAGAAAAAATGAAAGCCGCCTATCTCCAAATCTAAGAATAGAAATTAGGGCGTTGGGAAAAGAGGACGCCGCCCAGTTTGGCCCCCTTTAGCAAAACATTCTCTTTAGAGTTCCCCCTATAGGGAGATGAGTAATTTCCCCCAAAGGATGGAGAGAGACTCGCAATCAAAACTTGGCCAGTAACTTGTCTTTACTGTGATTGTTGTGGCTGCTTGTTGGGGAGGAAGCTCTGGTCACCGAAGGCCACTAAATGAACTTTTGAGCATTTCAGTTTGCTCTAGGCAGGACCCTGATAGAGGAGGCACAAAGAAAGTAATCAAGTCTCTGTACTATTACAACAGAGAGAAAGATAGGGGCCTTGAAATGAAGGAGAAAAGGTGAACGAAGCAAACCTCACTGCTGTTCTCTTGGTATCCAGGATTGCTACGGGAGTCTCTAGACCTACAGCTGAAAGAAGTGCCCAAGCAATGTGTTTTTCAGGAAGAGAAACCTCAGTAAGAGCACAGCAGAGGAGACTGAGAAAAGTTGATCTATTGCCTTCAGATGATTTGTCCTCAAGGTCATGTACAAAAGAGAGGATTGAACTGGAAGTTACTATTTCACAATTTTAGATTTTTTTTATATGCATTATCTCATCCTTCTGACTATCTTGAAATGGATACGATCGCTACTGATCGCTACTAGGCATCCTTCTTTCATTAATGAGGAAATTGAGATTTGGGAGTTGATAAGTGAAGGGCAGTGCTACAGTCACACAGGTGGGAAGTGCAGAGCCAGGACTTAAACCCAAGTAGATCTAACACCAGATTAAAAGTTCTTCACACTCTACCATTTCGATTAATCAGAATGAACTAAGCTTCCTTAATACATTAGATTAGTACAACAGCAAGTTCTGACTCATCCTGGTTATTGCAAATATGTCAGTTGTAAATATGTTAATATCTTTTTATATTTTAAGGACACATAATAAAATATTTACATCTGAAATGATGGAATGGTTAGGATTTGTCTCATAATAATCCAATGATAGAAGAAAAGATGAAGTGGTGGAGGTAGAGATATAGTGATAACAATTATTGAATTAATAATTGCTGGAGATAAGTGATAGTTTCATGTGGACTATTTGGACTGTTATCTCTGTATAAAATTTTCCATCATGGAAAAAAACTCCCAATCTGATCATCTTTATCAGACCTTTATATCCTTTTCTAAGTGCTTTCTGAACTTGTTTCAACTTCCAACTACTCATCAATGTCTGAAACATTCCTAGGAATTCTCCTTCATGCCTTCCTTCCTATTCCTCTTATCTGTTTCTCATTTCCCAGTCTACTGGACTGCCACCTTGCAAAAAATTAAAACCTACCTCCCATCTGAAATAAGGAAATCTAAATTTTAAAAGTCTCCTAATTTTCACAATTTATTCCTTCATCTATTGCTAATTTATTGTCTACCTTATGTTGGTCAGACTATGAGCAGGTAATGTGGGGATATCAGTTCTATGGGAAGCATTTTCCCGTGAATTACTGCAGGGGAAGGTCAAAGTATTCTCTTAGCATTCAAAAATGTTTAATTTATTAACAAAATTCCCAAAGCTTATATCAATGCCTCAGGTAGTTATTAGAACTGAAAATGAAGACTATAGGCAAAAATTCATGGTTGAGGAAGTGTTCAGCGGAGAATAAAAAATGTTTTTATTTATTTTGAATGTAGCATTCAAAAATGTTTAATTGATTAACAACATTCCCAAGACTTTGCTCCAGGTAGTTATCAAGACTGAAAATGAAGACCACAGGCCCAAATTCATGATTCAGGAAGTGTTCATTAGGGAATAAAATGATGTTGGAATACTGGGCTAATTTCCCAAAAAAGAAAAAAAAATGACATTACTAATTAGAGCAAACACCAAAACAAATTCCAGATGAATTAAAAAGTTAAGTAAAAACAACTTTAAAAAGAAAATATAAATTATTATTTAATCTTTATGAAAAAGCATAAAAACGTAAGACTGATACATGTGACTCCATAAAACTTAAGTTTTCTGCAGTCAAGATAAACTACCCATGATTGAAACTAAAGAGCAAATAACAAAATGCAGGAGAAGAGGCAATGTTGTAATACATATGACAAAAAACAATTAGTCTTCATCTTTCAACAGTTCTTACAAATTACTGGGGGCAAGGGAGGGTGTCAGATATGCCAGGAAAAATAAAATAGATTAAGTTTTTGAACAGGAAATTCACTGTGAATGAACAATAACTATTTTTAAAAGTCTATCATTATATAAAAATTGTGTTCATAAATATCAGTAATATGAAGTGCATTGTTTGTGTACGTGGATATATGTTTGTAATAACAATGAGAAAAAGAGAAAGCTTGGGAATAAATTTAATAAAATATTTATAAAGTCTTTAGGAAGAAACTGAATCTATGCTAAAGGCATTAAAAATGTATAAATAGGGCGGCTCCTGTGGCTCAACGAGTAGGGTGCCGGCCCCATATACCGAAGGTGGCGGGTTCAAGCCCGACCTCGGCTGAACTGCAAAACAAAAAAATAGCTGGGCGCTGTGGCGGGCGCCTGTAGTCCCAGCTACTCAGGAGGCTGAGGCAAGAGAATTGCTTAAGCCCAAGAACTGGAGGTTGCTGTGAGCAGTGTGACGCCACGCACTCTACCCAGGGCAATAAAGTGAGACTCTGTCTCTACAAAAAAAAAAAAATAAAAGTATAAATAAAAGAATATTCCATATTAATTCATTTAAAGAGTAAATATCAAAAAGATGTCAATTCTCCACAAAGATATGCAGGAGTAATTCAACTCTCAGCAAGATTCATATAGATTTCAGCGAGATCAAGGGGTCTAAATAGCCCAGGCACTTTGAAGAAGGATGAGGTAGGAGAGCTGCCCAAATCGACATTGATTCAGGCATGTACTAACCTTTGTCTATCAATTTCCCAGAGGAAGAAAAAGTGCCCCTGGGAAGACGGAGAGGACATGTTAGCCAACTGGCAACGTCTTCCTATGATTTAAAAAATGGACTCCGTCTTCTACGCAGACATGGCCTTAGGTCATACTGTACCAAGTAGGATTTGGCATTCCACCCATTTGTTTTTCCTGGAGCCCTTATGCAGGACACAGGTGGTACAAATAAGAAGCATCCTATTATTATGAAGCTATTGAAATTAATCAACATGTTATTGGCACAGTTATATCAAATGGAAGAATGTAGAGAGCCCAGAAATATACCCTTGCATGTATGGAAATCAAATATGAGAGATGCTGTATTATGTATCAGAGGAGAGAGAAAGGACAATTTGATAAATGATCTGAGACCAATGGCTGTTAAAAAAAAAAAAATCAGATGATATCCTTACCTTCACACCACAAGCAAAAATAAGTTCAACATGGATTGAACATTTTTGTATGAAAAATGAAACTAAAACTTTTGGGAAAATGTAGGAAACTATCTGTCATTAAAGTAGGGAAAGATAAGTCATAAAAATCATAGTTAAGGGGCGGCGCCTGTGGCTCAGCGAGTAGGGCACCGGCCCCATATGCCAAAGGTGGCGGGTTCAAACCCAGCCTCAGCCGAATTGCAAAAAAACAGTAAAATAGTCGGGCGTTGTGGCAGGCGCCTGTAGTCCCAGCTACTTGGGAGGCTGAGGCAAGAGAATCACCTAAGCCTGGGAGCTGGAGGTTGCTGTGAGCAGTGTGATGCCACGGCACTCTACCGAGGGCGATAAACTGAGACTCTGTCTCTACAAAAAAAAAAAAATCATAGTTAAGAAGGGAAAAACATTTTTTTTAAATCAAAGACATTAGAATTTAAAACTAAGTACACAAAAGACTCCATCATCAAAGTTAAAAGATGCTGATAGCCTGGAAGAAGATTTTTGCAATGCATAAGACCAACAAAAATTAATAAAAGTAATATATGAAAGAAACTATCATAAATCATAAAGTAAAAGACAAATAGCCTGGTTTTCATATGAGTAAAATATATAAAAGACAATTTACAGAAAAGGAAATACCAATAAAACTAATAAATGTATCAGAAAGTGCTCACCTTCACAAGTAATCAAGGAAATGCAAATTCAAGCCAAAATGAGATACCATTTCATACTCCTAAGATTAACCAAAATTGTAAAGTTTTAAAGTACCAATTATTGGCTGGGGTATGGAGCAACTAGAATATTTGTACAGTACAGGTGAGAGTATAATCTTAGCAATCACATTATTGTACAGTACAGGTGAGAGTATAATCTTAGCATCACAATATTGCAAAGCCTACTAAGGCTGAAGATGTATCTATCCTAGAACCTGACATTTTCACCCTAAGGCTATTCCTTGGAGAAACTCTCCTATATTCATGAGGAAGTTTTTATATGACTGTTCAGTGTAACATTTTTTGCTTATAATGAAAATGAAGACCACCTCTTTAAGTGTTCACCATTTGAACACTTAAAGAGCATAGATTCTTAAAATGAACTTGCATAAATCTGCAAAAACTATGAACTAGAGCTCCCTGTATCAGTATGTCTAAATAGCAAAACAATATATAATACTGGGCTTTTAAAAAGTTGAAGTTGAATACATATATAATATGATATCAATACTCTAATGCTATAAACATGCAAGGTTCATATACTTTGGGGATATACATATATTGTATATATACACACATATATATGAAAGGTATAAAAATTATGCGTGGAATAATATCTACTCAATTCTAGCTAAGGGTTGCCACTGGGAAGAAAAAGTAGAAATGTGCAACCAGGAAGAATGTTTTGTAGGCTACAATTGTATCTGTAAATTTTTTCCTTAAGCTTCCTGTTGGTTGCATGGATGTTCATCATATTATCTATAAACTATATTTCAAACTTAGTTCATAATAAAAATAATCAAACATATGTCAACTATACTGTCAGTCACAGTAATATATAAAATAATGAATTGATTATTTTTATTCATCAACTTAGCAAAGAAGTCTTTGAAATTTATGTGGAAGTTTATTGTGAGGAATTAATAAAATATTCATAGTATATGAAAAAAGTCATAAAATTTCAGAATTTTGGTCCAAATTTTGCAAAGACATCCAAAAAAGTGCACGCCTGATAAAACTAGTGAAAGTAGATAAAATACACACATAACAGTGATCCATGTGGGTAATAAAATTAGGAATAATTTTTATGTTCTTTATATTTTTCTGCATTTTCAAATTTTCTACTACAGGTATATATTATAATAAAATAAAGAGAAATTTAAAATACAATCCCTTTCTATAATAGTGGAAAACTTATGCAGAGAATATGATCATAACATAGCACACTAATAAACATAAGGCAAAATATTTTATATGGCACAAGCAAAAAAGGCATATCCAAACTGATTTCTAGTGGACCCAGTGGATATATGCTGTAATTCTTAAGTCCACATATCCCACAAACAACAACCCAAGTAATGCAGTCTGGTTCTTAGAAAGATAATAGACTTTATCAAAGATAAAATGATGATATGTGGCTGGATTTATCTTTCCATTCTCTATTCTATTCCATAGATCTCTGCCACTATTTTTGTGATAGTACCATGCTGTTTTGCTCACTATAGATTCGTAGTATAAGACCTGAAGTCTGATAATGTGATACCTCCAGATTTGTTTTTATTTGTAAGAATTATATTGGCTATTTGGGTTTTTTTCTGATTCCATATAAAATGAAGTACTATTTTTCTGAGTTCTTTAAAGTATGACATTGGTTCTTTCATGGGAATTGCATTAAATCTGTAGATTGCTTTGGGTGAATGTTAATTACAGCCCAATTCATAATTGCCAAATTGTGGAAGTATCCCAAATCCCCATCAATGGATTAACAAATTGTAGTATATGTGTACCATGGAAAACTATTCAACCATAAAAAAGATGGAGAATTTACATCTTTTATGTTTACCTGGATGGAGTTGGAATACATTCTTCCAAGTATCTCAAGACTGGAAAACTATCCAATGTACTCAATACTATTATGAAAACAATATATAAACACACATTCATATGAATGATAAAACACAAATGGAGTCTAACAAAGGGGGAGGGGAGAAAGAGCGGAGGGAAAGGGGAGAGGGTGATTAATGGGAGGAGGGAGAGCATTTGATGGGATCTCACCTAATGTGCACAATGTAAGGGTGTATTTCAAAATAACTAAAAGAAAATTTCAAATGTCTTACCACAAAAAAATTAGTGAGTGAGGTGATGGCTATGTTAATCAGTTTGATTTAAGCATTCTACGTTGTATATCAAATCATCACATTGTACCCACAAATACATACAGTTAAAAATCAAATTTTAAAAAGAAAGTAATATAGTTGACCCTTGAGCAATACAAGTGTTGGGAGCACCATCCCCCACAAAAAAGTCCACTTACACCTTTTGAGTTCCCAGAAAGATAACTACTAGTTAGCCTACTGTTAACCAGAAGCCTTGCTAATGACATAAATAGTAGACTAACACATATTTTGTATATTACATGCATTATACACTTCATTCTGACAATAAATGAAGCTACAGAAAAGAAAGTGTTTAGAAATTATAAGGAAGAAAAAACACATTTACTATTGGATCATTATAAAGGTCTTCACCTTGTTGTCTTCACACTGAGTAGGCTAAGGAGGAGGAAGAGGAGAATCTGGTCTTGCTGTCCGAAGGGTGGCAGAGACAAAGGAAGCAGACGTGGTGAAAGAGCAGGCATTTAAGGTTCATAAGTAGACCCAAGCAGCTCACACCTGCTCTGTTCAAGGGATTATCTTGCATTTTGTCCTATACTTGCTCTGCAAAACCATCTTTGGCACTCAGTAGCCATTCCATGAATAGTTGTTACCTGGATGGATAACTGAACGAAAGTAAAGAGCAGACCAAAAGAATAATACGAGCTCCCCAAAGTTAACACTAAGAAAAAGAACTGGACTTTGTGATTCCAGATTCCCAGATTCTTAGTCCAGACTTTTTTCAATTATTTTGCCCTTTGGGTGAGTTCATTAAACCAGAGAGAAGCTATCTAATCACTGAATCTGCATTTATTCGTCATCATCTGTGCCTTATATATACCGAAAGCAACTTTTTTATGCTTTCTGAACTATAGACAAAAATAACAACTGTGCTAGCTATGTGATATATTCATATCAATTGGATATCAATTCATATCTTAATAAATAAAAATACCAGTTACACTGAGATTCGAATAGCACAGTAGCCATAGTCTACATGCTTGGTTTTCTCAGGAGAACAGTCCCCCAAAATAACACGTCAATATTATATTCCAGTTTAAAAGTTTTAAAAACACATGTGTATAATTAAACCTGCCAGAGAGAAATATAAAAACAGAAATAGGAACCAGTCTATGGTTTATTTTGCCCAAAATAGATCATTGCCTTTATGTTGCTAGGCATATTACGGGTGATTGAGAAATATTGATTGGCAGGACTCAAGCATTACAAAAGTGATCCATGTAACCCAAAACATGCAGGTTAAATGAAAAAAGAAATATTTATTGAATTAAATTAAATTAAGGATTCACCATGGTATTTCATCTCTACTGATAAAAATAACATTAAGAATAAGCATAATAAAATGATAAATATCTTTATTATATTTCTTTCTATTAAAAAAAGTAATTTGAAATTTCATTTTGCAAAAATATTATTTTTTCAAGTCAATAGCTATATCTTCAAAACATAGTTTCATGTCCCTACCAAATAAAGGCATATACATGCTTATTTTCCAATTGAAGTGATATATCCTTCACCATTGGTATTAGAGTTTCTAGAAAATTCAGATATATATTTTTTACTATCCCAAGTGGATAATTTCAATTAAACCTATTATAAAAGCATACATTTATCTAAAGTCTAATGGTTTAATTAGTTTTGAGTTTTTAAAATTAATAAGAAGGTACATTTGGACTATCAAAATAAGCATCTCCCAAGGTGTTTAATTATTAAGTCAAAAAATATTGTGTACCTGCTACCTGTGTGTTGGGGACCCAAAAGACCCAACATTTAACCTGAAGTAGCTCACAGTCTAGTGAAGCAAGATTCATACAATTAAGAAGCTATAGAGCACAGCAATTGCTTCAATGGGAGAGAGAGAAAGATCTCCTAAGACTGCCTAGGAAGTCTAAGCATTGACGGAATCACCATGCTTATGAAGGGGGAGAGAGAGAGAGAGAGAGAGCGCAAGCGAGCTCCGGAAGGTAAAGGGTAAAAGAGAAACGTGAAAGTCAGTAAATACAAGGAAGGGGTGAAAGGAGGAAAAGGAGATTGGAAGCACATACTTAAAAGGGGAAGTGTTTACCAGTAAGGTGAAGAGCAGGCAGGGCTGAAAAGTGCCCTCTGGAATAGGTAACAGTAATGACCTTTCTGGGAACAATTCTGCACAGTAGAGTGCTCTGAAGTCCAACTGTGTCACACTAATTGACTTGTGAATGAAATAGATGAGTGTTTTACAAAGTGGAGTTAGTCTTCAAGTACATTTTGGATTTTAATGAGGTGTTACCTTTTCACTTAAGAAGAGTCTTTCTCAATCTACTTCTTGCCTTATTATCTCTACCAAACTGTGGACCTTTCCCTCAAATTAATGTTTCTTCCCAACTAAGAGCAACAGTCTAGCTAAAAATCAACTGAAGCTGCTACCAATAGTTGCATTTGTTTTATTGCACACCAAGAAAAAGAACATTAAACCAGAAAGAATGTTGATAAAACCCTTGCCACCTTAGGGTGTGTTATTGATGGCAGCTAGGACATGGGAACTGCAGAGGAGTGCTCCCAACCCCTGCAAGAACCTAGAGGGGAATTGAAGGACAAAATCAGCAAAAGCCTGTCAGAACAAAATTAATACATTGAAGAGAGACAACTGTAACTACACTGGCAAGACTATATTTAATTGATTAAATGTACTAACATATCTAAAAAAACAATTTTTTTTTTAAAGACAGAATATCTGTCTCCCTGGGTAGAGTGACATGGTATCATCATAGCTCACAGGAACCTCAGTCTCTCTTGGGCTCAAGATATTTTCCTGCCTCAGCCTTCTAAGTAGCTGGGAATACTGGTACCTACGTCAACACCCAGCTAGTTTTTCTATTTTTAGTAGAGAGGGGGTCTAGCTCTTGCTCAGTCTGGTCTTAAACTCCTGAGCTCAGGCAATCTACCCATGTTGTCCTCCCAGAGTGTTAGGATTATAAGCATGAACCACCATACTTGGCCAAAACAAATGTATTATCTGAAGCAGATTAGTAATCAACCTTGAAAACATAGGAAAAGAATCAAACAGGCAAACTTGAGCAATGACCAACTAGAAAGGGTCATTATTAAGATAAATTTTGGTAGAAAAATGGATAAAAGGCAGACTGAACTATTGGAGAGCATGTCTTCACCATTGGACTTTGGATCCATGGGTGAAACTACCCTATTGGCAAGATGAATGGGTGGGTGGATGGATGGATGGATGGATGGATGGATGGATGGATGGATGGGTGAATTTAGCAATTGTTTACTGAGACTCTGTTACATGCCAGGCACTGGGGATACAAAAGTCAACACTCTAAGGATGTTACAGTGCTGAGTAACTGTGCAGTCATGAGGAAATTACAGGTTACTCTGAGAATACATAAAAAGGGGGATGCTTTTAGAATGGAAATATAAGATGAAAGAAGGCTTTCTTCTAACTTAAGCTCCTGCCACAGGCCTGAAGGTGAAAGAAAGCAAGGTAGGAATTCTAAAAACTCATCAATATTCACTGCAAACAGAGTCACAAACCAAAGAGTTGTTACAAGTTGGCTTCCCCCAGAAGCAGCTTCTGAGACAGAGATTAGTGTGCAGATTATGGAAGAGAAGGGAGGGAAAGAAAATTGAGCAGAGAGAAAAGATGGCCTGTGATACAGCCTCAACAGAGCCTCAGCCAACCCCACCAGGAGCTTCAGAGCTGTCCTAAGATGAGATGATGGGACCAGCTCTTTATATTGTAACCTCATGTGGATCAGCCATTGGATACAGGCAGTTCAGAAGGAATGATGATAGAGGATTGACTGCCAACAGTAATGCCAGTAGTTGGCAGATTAAAACCTTTAATATAGAAAAGAGGGCTGGCAGGAGAATGACAGTAAAATTGCAAGAAGGATAGGAGACAAAGCTGGGAAGGTGAGCCATCTTGAAGGGACTTGTAAGTCATGTTAGGGGCTTTGGACTTTACCTAAAGTTAACAGGGTGGCCACCACAGAGTTTTGTTTAAGATGTCCAAAGATTTGAGCCTTTAAGTGATCACTGTGGCAGGGGTTATTTTGGGGGGGGTGGGAAAAGAGAACTGAAAGGACAAAATTAGAGGAACAGAAGGTGTTTTAGGAGGCTATGGAAAGAATCCAAGGAATCCAAGACAGAAATAATGGTAGCCAGAAGGGGGCCATGGCAACAGGGTTGGAAAACAATTGAATTTCTTTTCTTTTCTTTTTTTTTTTTTTGTAGAGACAGAGTCTCACTTTATCGCCCTGGGTAGAGTGCCGTGGCGTCACACTGCTCACAGCAACCTCCAGCTCTTGGGCTTAAGCGATTCTCTTGCCTCAGCCTCCCGAGTAGCTGG
>CAUYON010018858.1:0-15483 GCA_963573935.1 Arctocebus calabarensis
AGTTCTTGAACTTAATTATCTGACTCATATCTATTAGGTAATGTGTGTGTGTGCCTTATTTTTTTTTTTTTTTTTTTTTAAACAGTCTGATGAAAACATTTCAGATTGTATATGAAACCAGCACATTGTACCCCTTGATTGCACTAGTGTACGCAGCTGTGATTTAATAAACCCCCCCAATAAATAAATAAATAAATACCATTGTATATGAGAATGTACTTAAAGGGTGTTTATTATGTCATTATTTGCAAATAACTGAAACAATCTATATGTGCATTAATAGGGCACAATGAATAGGCTATATCATATGTGTTCCAGGGATTATGAGTTTAAGCTACATGTTTTCACCTGGAAAGATGTTTTTGATATAAGAAGTCAAAAAGTAAGTTGTGCAGTAGGTTTCTAGTTTATGACACAGCTCAGCACAGCTTCCCAAGGGAAGTTCTTTGAAGGTGACTATAGTGATATTCAACAATGAGGTATGTAGCGTTTTTCTAGGATAAGTTCTTGAACTTAATTATCTGACTCATATCTATTAGGTAATGTGTGTGTGTGCCTTATTTTTTTTTTTTTTTTTTTTTAAACAGTCTCCCTTTGTTACCCTGGATGGAGTATTAGGGCTTTATAGCTCACAGCAAATTTAAACTCTTGGGCTCAAGTGATGCTTTGCCTCAGCCTCCCAAGTAGCTAGGACTAAAGGTGTGCACCACAACACCCAGCTAGTTTTTTCTATTTTCAGGAGAGATGAGGTCTTGCTCTTGCTCATGCTGACCTCAAAAAGACTCCTGAGCTCAAGCAATCTGCCCGCCTCAGCCTCCCAGAGTGCTAGGATTACAGGCGTGAGCCACCATGCCTGGAGTGTGTGTCTTCTTAAAAGAGAAAAAAGCTACCTGCCGTGTTTGAATACAGTCCACATGCCACTGAGGCCGGCCACAGTTTACTTGAGCTCTCCCCTACCAAATGCTTTCCTGCCTAGGGTGTCTTTTAAAGGCACCGGGTCACAACAACTGCCCTGATCTCACTATCTTTTAGCTTTGTAAAGCCTCATTTGTCAGACCCTCTCCTCCCTAGGGCATGTGTAGAGTCATTGAAAGTTTGAGTACAATGAATGTTAGAGGTCTCCTAATCTAGCTCGCATTTTAACAGATAGAGCTGAGCTCCCTAGAGGGGAAAGGGCTTGTTAAATATCACCTAGCAGGCCAGTGTCTCGAGCTCTCCCCTACCAAATCATTTCTAAAGTTTGTTCCTCTGGCCTTGTTAGAACACGGCTCCAATAATGTGGCTTTTCTGAGACCCCATCCCAAGGATGTGCAGACCACAGCCCAAGCATTTATACCATACAAGCAGAGCCCAGCCATGGAGGCTGTGAATTGGCTGGAATATAATTTGGTTCCTGTCATTGGAGCCCACGTGCAAGATGCTCATTTACAAAAGCTCAGATTGGAAAACGCTGTCACAGGAAGTTACTCAGCTTGTTTATTTTGTGCATCACCGTCTATCCAGAGGCTGCTGTGTGACAAGCTCCCGTCCTGTGCAGCCGCCTCTGCCCGGGTCCCATTCCTCCCAGGGTGAACACTGGGTTTCAGAGCGCAGACAGCTGAGGGCCACATGCTCCTTTGGATAGGAGAGGACGAAGTCCCTGTGTCCACTTGGTTTGGGGAGATCAGGAGGCTTGTGGAGGCATTTCTATCCAAAACACGGAATTGAATGATTTCCAAGTTACCCCAAATGAATCCTCCTCCTCAGCTCATCTCAACACCCCAATACTGCCTTGTTCCCGAAGTGCCCCCAGACACACAGTGCTCCCGTGGCCTCTGCCTCCTGCCCATCCTTCCCTCCAGGCTTCCTACATGCTCAGAAAGTCTTGGTTGAACTCTGGGCCCAGAACATTAAATACCCGTAAATGTGACCTTATTTGAAAATAGGGTCTTTGCAGACGTAGTGAAGTCAAGGTGAGGTCACACTGGCCTTGGATGGACCCTCATCAAATTCCTGGCATCCTATGAGAAGAGAGACATTTAGACACAGAGACACAGCAAAGAGAACACAATGTGGCCATGGAGACGAGTGATGTTTCTACAAGCCAATGGACACAGAATATTGCCAGAAATCCCCAGAAGCTACAAGAGAAGACTGGAGCACATTCCCCTTGGAGCCCCCATGGACCCAACCCTGTCTCCGACTTCCAGCCCTAGAACTCTCAGGGGTACGTCTCTGTTATTTAACCACCCAGTCTGAGCTCCTTAGTTACAGCAGCCCTAGGCACTCATTCCCAGCCCCGATCTCCTGATCTCTGGGTTGGCAGCAACGTTTTGATGGTCCTGGGAGACTGAAGACACAGCAACCAGATGCCATCAGGCACAGACCATGAGCACGGCCCCTTGGGAATTCTGGGAGAGAAGACCGGGGGAAACTGAGTCATGGCACAGTATTGCCTGTCTGGAAGAACTCTGGCAACAATGAGGAGCATTTCCACTTCAGCAGTGGCGATCTTCCATTCGCCAGCCCATGTCACCTGTCACCTTGATGTAGTGCTATTCATCTCTGGGAGCAGCGAGGCTGGGACGGGTGGGCAGTGAGGGGACGTGTGGAGAGAACCAGTTTATGAAGGAGGTGGAGGTGGTGTCTGGGTCCCCAGAACAAACGCGTCCCAACAGCTTGACCAAATGAGGACTCTGTTACTAACGCCAGCTGCCTTTGCTTGAGTGCTGGGTGCCAGGCGCACATTGCTCATCCTCCAACCGCCTGGCAAGGGAAGCATTGGTGTTTGCATTTAGCAGATGAAGACAGAGGTTCAGAGAGGTTAAGCCAGCTGCTCAAAGCCTCACAGCATTCCTGCCAGCTCTGTCCTACTCTATGGCCGGGACTCTTCCCAGCCCCAGTCGGCCCCCTCCCTTGAGATGGCTGGTTGGGCAGTCCATCTGCTGGGCCTCCTCAGGGCCCAGGGAGAAGTAGGTACATCTGCCCCAGCCTAACCTGTAGCCTGCTGGCAATTGGCTTGTAATTAGGTAATTAAGTCTTCAAGCAAACAGTGGAGAAGTCCAACCTGTTTTTCTATCGTTTCAGGAAAACAAAGTCCCGGGAGCTTTCCAGTAAGTTTGGAGAGTAAACAGGGATAAACTCGGGCCCTATCCCTCCCCAGTGCCACTCTTCCTGCCGGGCTCCTGCCCACACCAGTCAGCAAGGCAGTGCCTTGTTTATTCTCCAAAGCTTGCTTTGGCGTGAGCCCTGTGCTGGGGAGAGCAGCCTCCTCCCTGGGGTCTTTAGTGCTTCTAGATTTCCCCAGGGCATGGCTTTGAGATTTAGAAATGTGACTTTGGATATTTGCAATACTCCAGGGTCAGACCTGGGTGGGCAGGCACGGCCAGGGGCTTAGTCATTTGGATCCGGGATGTCTGTGCCATGACCAGCAGAGGTAGTGCTGGAGAAGGTTTGTTGAATAAAGCAGTGTGGAAGAGGCCTTGTACAGAGCTCAGCCTAGGGTGGGGGAAAACCCCTCCTGGGGTAAGAACCTGGGGAGATGCGGGGAGGGGGGCCCTTCAGCACACCCAGCCCACTGTTCCTTTGATGGGAGATAGAAACCTCAGCACTGGAGGGAAGGCCCCAGAATGGACAGAGAGACCCCAACTTCCAGGAGCCCCTCATGAGAGCAGGCTGGGCAGAGGGGAGGGAGAGGGAAGCAGGGACAGTGAAGGACCCAGGCTAAGGCAGGGGGACAGGAGGAGCAACTCCCTCGCCCCCACCCTCAGGACCATTGAGGCCTGTCACTGCAGGGAGCTCTTCCTCCCGATCCACCCGCAGGCCTTGTTGCAGAAGAGCTCTTCAGGAGTTCCTCAGAGCAGAGAGGGGGCAGGTGGCACATGGTAGCCTAGCCTGTCCTCACACCTCTGATTTTGCATGAGGGTCTGGATTCTGGGCCCCCTGTGCTCCTGAGCTGGCTGTCCCCCAAACTCAGGCGCTTGCCACCCCATGTTCAAATTGTCTACAGACGTACCTCTGTCTCTACCAGCCTGCAGGCAGCATGAGGGCAGGACCCACATGACACGTGGCCCTAAGTCTTCACCTCAAGCCTGGCACCCTGTGTGGGGGGCGCACTCAGAATGGCCCAGTTGTGGGAGTGCACGAGCGCTGGTGACAGGTGTGTCCATGAAAGAGCACTGGACTCTGCTTCCTCCTTGGTCGCCAGCTCACAGTGTGACTTTGAATAAACTGGTCTATGTTCTGGCCCTCACTTTGCTCAGCTGGGAACCAAGGGAACAGATGACAGGCAAGCTTCTCTGCATTTTTGATAATATATATAGCAGTCAGGGCTTCAACCGCAAAGCCGTTGGAGCAAAATCAGTAGAAGAAAGTGGCTGTTCCAGATCAATAGACACATAGGTAGATAGACCTATGATAGAGGATAGGCTGATAGATGAAGTTTATTATGGGGAAGAGGCTCCCACCCATGGGGACTGGCAGAATGTCTCCATATCTGTTGCTGAAGTTGGAAGGCCCAGCACAGTTGTCAGGAAGGGAAGATCACAAGAAGCCTGGAACCCCAAGAGTGTGACCTAGAATCCCAGAAGGGACAGAAACCTGTGTCCCTTTTTGTTTTGCGTCTGACCTTGGTGGCAGAAGCTGGGGCCCTCCATCTCCAACATTCATGACCCACCCCTGTGCCTGCCAGTGAGGCACGCCAGCCCATGTGCTCTGTGTGCAGTGGTGGCTGCCTCCCACCCTCCCTGTCTCTCTAGAGAGGACATTCCTCCTAGCCCACCTCATGAGAAGCATGCAAGAGGCTGGGTCTGGGGGCTCACCCCTGGAATCCCCGTACTCTGGGGGAGTGGATCGCTTGAGCGCAGGAGTTCGACACCAGGCTTGAGCAAGAGTGAGACCCAGTCTCTATTAAAATAGAAGGGAAAAAAAACAAAACAAGCTGGACATCATGGCAGGCACCTGTAGTCCCAGCTATTCAGGAGGCTGAGACAAGAGGATTTCTTGGGTCCACGAGGATTTCATGGGTCCCATGGTCGCTGTGAACCATATATGATGCCACTATGAGCACTTTACCCAGGGCAACAGAGGGAGACTTTGTCTCAAAAATAAAAAACAAGGAGAAAAAAAAGGAAAAGAAAGAGAAAAAGAAAGAAAGATACATGCAAGAGCAGGAATTCTGGGGACTAGAGTTCCGCATAGCCAAGGCAATACATTATAAAGCTCTCACAGTATGATTATCATTTGTTTTTCATGTAAGAAAATCATTAAAACAATGTTGGGGAAAAATTATCCCAAAATTTCCTTAGTAAACTGAGATTAACACCAAAGAAATGACTGTTCTAGGGTGGTGCCTGTGGCTCAGGGAATAGGGTGCCGGCCCCATATACCGGAGGTGACGGGCTCAAACCTGGCCCTGGCCCAAAACTGCAAGACACACACATGAAATGACTGATCTAATAATGTGCAGCCCCCCAATCATTAATTCAGGGTTTTATCCAGCTATAGATTTCAGCCACCTCCTGGTGGGTCTGGGTCTCCCCTTTCTCTCATAACTTCTGCACACACAAGTGTACAGGCTCTGGTCCATGCTGGGCTGGGAATTGTGTAAAGGTGGCCTCCTTTATTCACCAGAGCCAGTGGGCAGGCTTTTGTTATTCTATCTCTGTACCAACTCTTTGAGAGAGACACTAGAGCCCCATTTTACAGATGGGAAACCAAGGTGCCAACAGGTTAAGTAATTTACCTGAAATTACATAGCCAGTAATCACAGAGCCAAGATTTGAACCAGGGAGGCGCTGCAGTGACTGAGGCCATGTGGGCTGAGGGGCTGATGCCTCCCTGTCCCTGGCTCGGGGTGGGCTGCCTTCTGGCACAGACCATGCACGGTGATGTTCAGGTGAAGGCCCAGAGCATGTTTCAAGCAGGCTGGCCAGTGTTTCCATTGTCACTTGCTATTTCTACTTCTCTCTCGCCTCTCCCTTGTGCCTGTTGGAAGAATTCCTTCATGCTTGACAGCCAGGAGGGCATCCGTTCCGAGAAGCGTGGGTGGTGGCAAGGCTGGCGCTGTTTGTTTTCCTGCTGCAGCCTCCCTTTCTCTCTAGGAAGGGAGGGTAGCAGCTGGCGACGAGAGAGGCAGTGGCACATGACTGGCAGGTGTGGCAGCGACCTGTGGGGGTTCCAGGATGGAGGCTTGTTTTCACGGGCAGTGATTTCAGTCACTCTTTGCTGAATAAACATACCCTGGACTGTGTCCCAGAAAAGCACTGTGTAACCCAGTGAGGAGGACATTACCCCACCTGGAGGCTCTCCTGGACACACTCACAAATATAGATAATTGTAAGGCAGCTTTCCACCATAGAGGAAGCAGCTGTGTGACCTTGGGTAACTTACTTCACCTCTCTCTGCCTCCTTGTCCTCACCTGTAAAAGGAAGATGAGAACGTCGCCTCAGAAAGTTGTGCGGATAATCTGAGTTAACAGGTAGGAAGCGTGGTAAACTTGGTAAAAGTGGTAAAGCGTGGTGAAAGTGACTGGCGCGTGGTAAACTTGGTCATTTCTCCCTGCCAGTATTAATTACTGCTGCTACCATCAGCACTGCTGTTACTATCATTATTCTTATTTTTTGAAACATAGTCTTACCATGTTGCCCTGGGTGGAGTGCCGTGGTGTCATAGCTCACAGCAACCTCAAAGTCTTGGGCTTAAGCGATTCTCTTGCCTCAACCTCCCAAGCAGCTGGGACTATAGGCGCCCGCCACAATGCCTGGCTATTTTTTTGTTGTAGTTGTTATTGTTGTTTAGCAGGCCCGAGCTGGGTTCGAACCTGCCACCCTTGGTGTATGTGGCCGGCACCGTAACCATTGAGTTATGGGCTCCGAGCCGAGCACACTGTTATTACTAATATTTTTATTATGGTAGTTCAGGGTCCTGAAGGAGTCAGAAAAGGGACCCTCCATGGAGCCTGGAAAAGGGCAGAGGGAAGGTGATGCTTCACAAGGAGGCTGAGGATAAGTAGGAGTTTGCCAGGCAGGAGAAGGGAAGGCCTTCAGATTCAGAGCAGGAGCTGGAACAAGGAGGGTAAGGTCAGGCCACAGACGTGTGGCCTCATCGAGAGCCTCCCTCCTCTTTGGACTTTCCAAATGTCCAAACCTGGAGCCATCCACCCACCACCGCTGCTCATCGGTCCTGTGATCCAGGCTGCCTCTGCTCTGTGCTTTCCTGGGCTGAGAGCTCACGAGGGTGCAAAGCTGCTGACCCTCATGGGCTGATTCTCTGCTGCAGCACAGAGAGAATACACAGGATACCTCCATGAAGTCTGGTTGAACAAATCAGTGACTCTGCCCTCCGTGCTACCAACCCCCTTCCCACCGCCTGCTTGCACTGCCCTGCCTATGCCTTCAGCCGCCCCACAGTTTTCTAATTTGCGGGGATTCAACTGCCTCTTGCATGAAGCCTTCTGAGATGGAACCATCTCTCTCTGACCTCCTGTCCTCTCCTATATCACTCCTGCTTGGAGCCCGGGGCAGCTCTTCCTTCCTTATGTGGGCCCTGCAGGGAATGGAGGGTGGCCCTGAACTGGGGCAAAGCCCACAGCCAGGGGGCCTGCCCTGCATCCTCCTGCATCCCTACCCCAGGCAAAGCTTTAGGACAGGAAGTGGCAGAAGCCAATGAGGACCATAGACCAACGTCACTGCTTAAATACTTCCTTTCATCTTCAAGCACTGGCTGCAGGTGGCTGTGGTCACTGCCTTGCCGCTGATTGCTGGGGCCTGGCCGTTAGGGCATTTGGCCACATGACCTGGGTGTGTGCCAGATAGAATGTGCAGAGTCTTCCCAACTGAGCAGTCTCTGATTTATCCCTGTGCTCTCTCGGTAAAGTATTAAGTTTTGTTATTTCTAACCCACCTGTGTTGGACTAATAGCCCATAAAGAGGACAATGGCCTTGACTGAAATAACAGCCTGCCGGGCTGAAAACAGCAGCCTCTGCAGGGCTAATTTGCCTGCCTCTGATGGACAGGCAAGGTTGGGCTGTGAGGGCTGAGTGGTCTCAGGACAGGGCTGCACCATCTGGTTGCTGTCACCAGGACTGGGAGTGCTGTCATCAAGCTGTGAGTCAGCATCTCCTCTCCTCTCTGCACAGGCTGCAAGGCCCAGGGTCACAGCCAATGCCAACGGAGGGGAGGGGGGAGCTGCGATCTCAGCACTCGCTCCCATATCTTCCCCTTCTGCAGAGGCTGTGGGGCACAGTATCTACCTGGGCAGGCCGCATTCCGGATCAACTAAGGCAGTTTCATCCGGGAAGGTCAATTCAGAGAATCGAACCCATAGCTATGTGCACATGAGTTTTGTTGACTCCTTAGCAACATGTCAAACAGATTAAATAACTGCTGGTTATTAAAAGATAGTTGGTGGTTTCAACCTGCCATCCCAAAGGCAGGATCTTCACTTTCCCCCTCTGATTTTGCCCCCTAGCAGGGAGGATGGGAAGTAAGGTGTCCCTCCCTCATGGCTGTCCCAGGGACAGGTCTGGAGAGAAGGCTGTGTTGGGGGAAGCTGGCTTCATGATGGTGACCAGAGGCCTCCCCGATGTGCTCTGGGGCTGGCGGTAAGCTGACATGGTGGCCCTATCCCCATGGATGGGGCATTTTCCTGAGGATCCCTTTCTCACTGAGGTCCTCACTGAAAGAGACAGTCCCAGGCCCTTCTGCCAAGCCCTTTGCCCTCTGTAGCCAGGACAATGCCTCCCCTGGGCAGCCTACAGCTCTGCTCCAGCCCTTTGTGCTCCTGCAGGTAGAGCTGTGCACCCCCGGGGTCTTCCTCCTTGACTGGCCAGAACCCCATGGAGCCGGGCAATGCAAGGACTGCCCACACCCCTCCTGGCCCTTAGCCAAAGTCAACTCTCACCCAGGAGCTGAGATTACACCCATGAAGCTTCAAGAAACCTCCAAAAAAATTTACAGAAGAAGGCTCTGGGGCTATGCCCATGGCCTCCTAAAGTGCTGGGGCCCTGGACCACTGTTGCAGGAGTCCCCTCTGTTTCATGCGGATGAATAGGTGCAGGGGGGCAGTGGAGCAAAATGCCGGTGAGCCCCTTGGCAACCCAGGCCACTGGGCTGGGCCAGGCAGGAGGGGGAGCAGCTCCTTTCTCCTGGGAGGGAGCGGGGAGGGCGAAGCATCCCACAACACAACTCCTTGCTCCCAATGCCCCTTGGCGCCGGGCTGTCCTGTGCCACTGGCCTGAGCAGAGGGTGGGTGATGCCAGCAGCCCACAGCTGTACTTCTGGCAGGAGGAGTCTGGCCACTATTGTTGGCCTCTCTCTTCTCATTGCCAGGCCCTAGTGCCTCCTTGTCTTCACCTGGGTACCCTGGTCACCAACTCCTGAGCCCCAGGAAAGGTCCCCTAGGACACAGTATTCAGCAAATTTGCTGAGCCACCAAGCAAATGCTATAGCAGGAAATGCCGTAGACAGCTGGTTGTGTCTTCTACCAAGCTAACTTTCTAAGGGACTCCCACAACACTTCTGTCTTTTGATCTTGTTCACCTAGTGAGATAAAGTATAAGGCGGTCATTAGTCCTTGGGTCATTGTAGGCAATTAGCTAGCTTGTCTGAGGTTCAGGTTCCAGTCAGTAACACTGGGCTAATGAAACCTACCTCAAGGGATGTCCACTGAATTAGATAAGAAGAGAGATGCAAAGGGCTTAGCTGGGGAGCCTCAGGGTGCCTGTGGGAACCCCCATACCCCTGGGGCAGGACCCAGGAGGCAGGAGAGCAGGAAGGGGAGGGCCCTGGTCAGGCAGCCTGGACTCAATCCCACTCTGTCCCTTACGAGCTCTGTGGCCCGAGGTAAATCACCGAATCCTTTAGCCCTCAGTCCACATTTCTGCACTGTGGGCACTCAGCAGCACGTACCCCGCACCTGTTGCCCCTGTAGTTTCACCCTTGTCATACATAAAAACCTGGGTGTCACCTCGAATATTTCTTTGTTTTCCTCGCACCCCACATCCATCAGCAATTCTGACGATTCTAGTTCTAAGCATCTTTTAGACCAATTGGCTTGACAGCAAACGGAATCTACCAGCTTCCAGAGAGGCCAGTTCACGTGCAACCTTGGGCAGCGGGCACCTTTGGAAGGTCCCATCAGGACACTTCTTTGAAGGCCACAGGCACAGGGCAGATATGGTGTGGTCAGACAGGCTCCTGATTTCAAGGAGAAAAATCCTAGAGAGGCAGAGATAAGTGACGGCCCTCAACTCTGGCTGAGTGCTGAGCCATCGGGTGATGGCTGCTATAGATAGTGTACTAGAGCCGTCATGACAGAGTTGGCCTCTCAATCTATCCCTAGGCCTGATTCAATTTTGTAGAACCACACTCCCTAAGATGAATCCATTATCCTTAAGGCAGGACCTTACAATAATATCAGTCTTCCTCCTGGTCTGCCAGTGGGACCTGGGCCACTTACCTGTAATTCTGCATTGGAGAAAGAATATTGAATATTGGCTCTGAGCTAAGACTGATTACTAGAAACAAGACATTACTGTAGCCTACCTGTGGGAGGATTTTGTTTTATTATTTTATATGTTATTTTTGAGGCCAAGTCTCACTCTGTTGCCTAGGCTACAATGCTATGGCATCAACTTAGCTCACAGCAACCTCGAACTCTTGGGCTCAAGTAATCTTCCTGTCTCAGCCTCCTGAGTAGCTGAGACTATGTGTGCCTGCCACAATGCCTGGCTAATTTTCTATTTTTATTTCATTTTATTATTTATTTACTTTTGAGACAGAGTCTTCTTTTGTCACCCTCATTAGAGTTCTGTGGCATCATAGCTCACAGCAACCTCAAACACTTGGGCTCAAGTGATCATCTTGCCTCAGCCTCCTGAGCAGCTTGGACTACAGGCTATTGTTAGAGATAGGTTCTTGCTCTGGCTCAGAATTATCTTGAACTTCTGAGCTCAGGCAATCCACCTGTTTTGGCCTCCAGAGTGCTAGGATTATAGGCTGGAGCCACTGCTCCTGGCAATTTTTCTATTTTTAGTAGAGACAGGGTCTTGCTCTTACTCAGGCTGGTCTTCAGTTCCTGAGCTCAAGTGATCCACCTGCCTCAGCCTCCCAGAGTGCTAAGATTGCAGGTGTGAGCCACCATGTCAGCCCTGCCAGAGATTTTGAGGTTAAGGTAACAATTGAAGTTTTGACTCAGTCCACCTCAATAAAGGCAGTGGGAACCACAGCCCATGTTTTTGAGTAAATAGTTAGAAATGCTTAGAAATTGGCAGAGTCTCCATACTGACTCCTTGATTCGTGGAATAATGGCTATCATAGACTATATATATTACAGAGAAGGACCAAAAGGGAGCCCCTGGAATTCTACCTCCGGGTCAAAATTATTACCATTCCACATCCTCGGGGGAATTTCCGATACTAGTGCCATCATGAAATATTTGAAAAAAAGTGCAGGAGGAGTGATTCTTACTCTCTCTTCACAGACTTGCCTGTTAAGTTGGTGCAGAAGACAGATGGGTCTTGGAGAGTAACTACAGATTACTGTACATGTATTCAAATGGTAACTTCTATTGCAGTTGTTATTTTAGATGAGGAATCTTTACAAGTTTACATGGTCCATGGCATCACAGATGGTAATTAAAAAAAAATCCCTATGAATACAAAGTCATCAGGAATTTGATAGCTTGGTTTTACCTGGAAAAGACAGCAGTATATCCTAACAATCTGCTTTCTGGATTAAATTGGTTTTCTAGCTCTGTGGCGCAGTTCACTCTAATTGTCTCACTGACTCATGTGATGTTGTCCTGGTCTCCTACAATGAACTAGCTAGCAGACTATGGAGAGAAGAAAGTAACAGGCACTTAAATATCATTGTAAGACGTATGTGTGTGATGAAGGATAGGTTATGAATCCCATAGAAATACAAGGGCTTGGCTAGCTCACTGATGTTTCTGGGATTCTGGTGGTCTGGGACATGCTGGGATATTCATTGCAAAGTGAAGGAAAAGTTGCTTCATTTTATCCCCTACTATGAAAAGAAGCATGATGCTTTGTGAAACCCTTTGGACTTTGTAAGGAGCACTCACTATGGCCGTGCTATTCTGATTCGTTTGTGAGTACGCTGTAAGACTTCCAGTTCTGGGTGGGGCCCACAGCAGGAGAAGGCTCTTCAGCTGGTCCAGGTTATAAGCAGCTCTGCCCCTTGGCCCTTACAATACAATATATCCAGTGGGACTAAGTTTCTTTAGCAGATCAGGGTGTTGAAATCACTGATCAGAGAATCATAGCAGAAACCCTAAGATTTTGGAGTAAAGCTCTGATCTGTTCAGCAAGCAACTGTTCTTTTGTCAAGTAGCTTCTGGCGTAACACTGAGCCCTGGGAGAGATATTGTACACCTGACCAAAAGATGTCAGAGGGTCATAAACTCATGCTTCTCCTTATTAGCTGGGTGTTATCTGCTCCACCAAACAGTGAAATTGAGCCTTCCCTGTAACATGCCATCACTCATAAAGGGCATAAACAGGAGGAGGCCAAGCAGGCTGTACCTAGCATATTTGAGAGCCAGAGTCAGAGGTGTACTGGTAAATATGTAGCAAGCAGCTATCTGGGGGGAGCAGCACTATTATGTGGTGATTGCTGATTTCCATGGTGTCAATATTCCCACAATGGCTGATTTCATGCTGGAAAGAGAAATCTTCAAGCTAGGTTCTCATGCGCCAGTGTCAGCTGGCTGCAATATACCACTGCCCAGCGTGGATAATTTTTAACACCTTCTTCTTTTTAGTATTATTATTATTTGCACTTTTTGGCCAGGGCTGGGTTTGAACCCGCCACCTCCGGTATATGGGTCTGGCGCCCTATTCCTTTGAGCCACAGGCGCCACCCACACCTTCTTCCTTAATTAAAAAGATTATTTTCAGAAGATAATTGTGAAATGAAATCAGAAATGATGAATGCCAACTAGATTTAGTCTTTTACATGTGCCTAACCAGTTCTCCCAGAACCATGTATTGAATGGGGTTCTTTTTCCCAGTGTATGCTTTTATTTGGTTTATCAAAGATCAGGTGGTAAGAGGCTGGTTTCTATTGATTTTCTATTCTGTTCCATAGATTTATGTCTCTATTTTTGTGCCAATACCATGGGGTTTTGGTCATTGTGGACTTGTAGTATAACCTGAAGTCTGGTAGAGTGATGCCTCTGGATTTGTTTTTATTACTAAGAATTACCTTGGTTATATGGGGTTTTTTCTGGTTCCATTCAAAATGAAGTACAATTTTTCCATCAAAGTACTATTTTTTTCTTCAAAGTGTACTATTGGGATTTTAATGGGGATTGCATTAAATCTGTAAATCTCTTTGCATAGTACAGACTTTTTTTTTGAGACAGAGCCTCAAGCTGTCATCCTCGGTAGAGTTCTGTGGTATCACAGCTCACAGCAACCTCCAATTCCCAGGCTCAAGCAAGTCTCCTGCCTCCACCTCCCAAGTAGCTGGCACTACAGGTGCCCAACACAACGCCCGGCCATTTTTTGGTTGCAGCCGTCATTGTTGTTTGGCAGCCTGGGCTGGATTCTAACTCACCAGCTCAGGTGTAAGTGGCTGGCGCCTTAGCCCGTTGAGCCACAGGCGCTGAGCTGGTAGTACAGACATTTTAACAATGTCGATTCTTCCCAGCCAAGATCATGGTATGTTCTTTCATTTGTTAATGTCTTCTGTTATTTCTTTTCTCAGGGTTTCATGGTTCTTTCTATAGAAATCTTCACCTCCTTTGTTAGATATATTCCCAGGCATTTCATTTTCTTTGAAGCTACTGTGAAGGATATTGTGTCCTTGATTTGTTTATCAGTTTGATTGTTATTGATGTATACAAAGGCTACTGATTTGTGGATGTTGATTTTATACCCTACACCATTATTGTATTTCTTTTTGTGTGTGTGATACAGAGTCTCAAGCTGCCACCCTGGATAGAGTGCCATGGCGTCATGGCTCACAGCAACCACCAATTTGGGCTCAAGTGATCTTCTTGCCTCAGTTTTTCTATTTTTAGTAGAGACAGGGTCTCACATTATTGTATTTCTTGATCACTTCCAGAAGTCTCATGGTTCACAACTACCAGATATGGAAGCAACCCAGGTGCCCATCAAAACATGAATGGATTAATAAACTGTGGTATATGTATACCATGGAATACTATTCAGCCATTAAAAAGATGTAAATATATCTTTTGTATTTACCTGGATGGAGTTGAAACACATTCTTCTTAGTAAAGTACCACGAGAATGGAAATGCAAGTATCCAATGTACTCAATACTAATATGAAACCAATAGAAAAATAACTACATACCCATATAAGAGAAAAACACAAGTCTATTCAAGTTGGGGAGGTGGGAGGAGGGAAAAGAAAGAAGGGTGGGTGATTGGTTAGCTTTCACCCATGGGCACAATGTAAGGGTATACAGCATACCCCTGGATAAAGGGCCCAACTACAACTTGAACTTTACCTTCGAAACACAAATGATGTAACCTCATCATTTATAGCCTCATATTAATCTGAATAAAAATAAACAAATAAATACTAGCTAGAAAAGAGGTACAGACAGTTAAAATTTTCTTTCACTGAACTTTATATATGCAATCGTGCTGATAAAACATTTTCTTTTTTTTTTTTTTTCTTTTTTCTTTTTGTCACCCTATGGCATCGTAGCTCACAACAACCTCAAACTTCTGGGCTCAAGCTCAGGCTGGTTTTGAATACCTGAGCTCAAGTAATCCACACACCTTAGCCTCCCAGAATACTGGGTCTACAGGTGTGAGCTACCACACCCAGCCATAAACATTTTCTTAAATACAAAGTGAAAGTAATATAAGTACAAAAGAGAGATACTGGATTAATACTTTAAAATCATATTACTGTGTCCTTTTAGAAGAAAAATCTTCTAAAAAAATATTGGTCTGTCACAGTAATGAAGAACATTACAGTTTCTGATTTTGAGCTTTAACTTCTGCACATTTGTTGATGATGTCAAAACTGATCTTCTTTGAATTTATAAATTTTCAATGAATAATATAGACTGATTTGGGATTATATCTTTGCTCATAGTTGATTGATAAACATTTTTTGATTAAGCTTGATTTCAAAAATATTTTTCCACACAAAGCAATATATAAACCAATAGTTTTCATAAGTAAACTTTATGGGAACACATATACACACATTCATTTACATTTGATTTATGGCTGCTTTATGCTGCAACAGAAGAGTTGAGTAGGTGTGATAGAGACCATATTGCCTGCCATATTTATTATCTGGCCCACTGGCCCATATACCAAACGTGGCGGTTTCAAACCTGGCCCCAGCCGAACTGCAAAACAAAACAAAAAAATAGCCGGGCTTACGGTGCATCTTACAAGGGTACAAGTATAAATTACTAAATGTAGAATATAAATGTCTTCATATAGTGATTAAAAGGCCATGAAGGCTATGTTAAATAGTTCAATGAAA
>CAUYON010018863.1:0-24974 GCA_963573935.1 Arctocebus calabarensis
TTGAGACAGAGCCTCAAGCTGTCACCCTGGATAGAGTGCTGTGGCATCACAGCTCACAGCAACCTCCAATTCCTGGGCTCAAGCGAGTCTCCTGCCTCCGCCTCCCAAGTAGCTGGGACTACAGGAGCCCGCCACAATGCCCGGCCATTTTTTGGTTGCAGCTGTAATTGTTGTTTGGCGGGTCCTGGGGTTGGATTCGAACCCGCCAGCTTAGGTGTACGTGGCTGGCGCCTTAGCCCATTGAGCCACAGGCGCCGGGCCCAGAGAGGACTTCTTAAAGATTTCATTCAAACCAAAATAAACAGCTCTATGAAACGCTTGGTTTCATAGGTCTTTAAAGTCCAGGCGAGGTGACTCATGCCGGTAATCCTAGCACTCTGGGAAGCTGAGGCAGGTGATCGCTTTGAGCTCAGCAGTTCAAGGCCAGCCTGAGCAAGACCAAGACTCTGTCTCTACTAAAATAGAAAAATTAACTGGTCACTGTGGCAGGCACTTTTAGTCTCAGCTACTGGAGAGGCTGGAGGCAGGAAGATCACTCAAGCCCAGGGGAGTGAGGTTGCTGTAAGCTATGATGATGCCATAGCACTCTAGTCAACCGACTAAGACTCTGTCTCAAAAAAAAAAAAAAAGGCATTTGTTTTTTACTGTATGTTTTTCTGTGGGCCCTTTGGAGGCATTTCTTCCACTGTTAGGGCAGGAATGACTGATTGTGTCTCTCCCGCGCAGGTGGCTTATTTTGCCTGGAGGAGGCCGAGGACCATGTGGCCAAGCACATTTCTCTTTCTGCGCTGGCTGCCAGAATTTGCATGGGCTCATCTCTTGTGCTGGAGGATCAGACTAAAAAGGTCCCCACCTCATCCAAACCTCATCTACTTTTTTTTCTTCTGTTTTCTCTTTATCTCATTTTGCTCTCTGGGTGGCTGGATTAGGGAAGACAAGGCGTGGGAACGCTTCGCTAATTCTCTTTTCTAATCCCAATAGTTTCAGAGAAGCTGTGGGTTCACTTTGAGCCCGCCCCCTCTTCCCACCCTTTCCCTGCTCTGAAACAGGACCTGTGAACTTGACCTCCCTTCCCTGGGTTTTGTATCCACATTGTATGCTCACCCTTCCCTTCTGGCATGGGAAGCAACCGCTCCAGAAATACAACAGGGTGGCAACTTGCCCTCTGTAATTAGGGGTGATTTATTTCCTTGTTAAAGACACCAGGCCACGTGAGGATTTACCTTGATTCCATTCAGAGCTCAAGGCTGCGCCTTGTAAAAAGATGCTGGGCAATTAGTGCCTCGTGGAGCCGCTCCTCCTGCCTGGGCCTGCATGGGTTTAACGAGAGTCAGACACTGGCCAACGAAGGTCACATTGGGAGGCTTAGGCCCCCCTTTTCCTGAACCCCTCACTGCCTCAGCCAAGGGGCTCAGAGTACAGGAATGTTGGAACCGAGAAGGATGACAACTGAGCTGCCTGGCGTCTGGAACCCCCCCTCTATGCCTCCTGGGGCACCGATAGCCCAGCTCATTGGTACCCTGACAACCATGGCTGTGCCAACTCACTTATTTAATCATCCATTTATTTTCAAAAGCAGGAAAAGCACCTTTTTTTTTCTTTTTCACATGTTGAAATTGTGCGGTTTCCCCGTGCACATTTGAGGAGCAGTGGATCTGCCCTGGTTGAAGTGAGCATGGGACGTCCTCCTACCCACACCCTCCCTCCCTCCCAAATACATCACTGAACAGTGATGAGTCTCCTTATTTCCAGTTACTTTCTTTCTAGGGGATCCTTAGAGAGACGTATGGATTTTTAGAACTGAGAAGGACCTTAGAATTCAGCACTGTTCCCCCTCCTCTGTGATAAAGAGGTCAGAAATATTAAATACCCACGCCAACCCCTTCGTGGTCTTCTTTGCAGAGTTCAATGGTAACGCACAGGCTGTGTTCTGGGACCTGGAGGCTTGCTGCCTCAGCCCTGTGTGAGGATGAAGGCTTATGAACTTGAGGAAGCTGTTCAGAAATCTTTCCTCTTGCCCCTTCCCTCCCTCTTTCAATCAGCAGCGATCCAGTGGACCTTCACTGACTTTCTCCAGCATCAAGCATGTCCTCTGGGCGCTGTGGGCAAGGCAGACCCAGAGAACCTGGCTGCCTGCATCCCAGGAGAATACAAACTTGTCAGCACCCTGGGATGAGCACACGCCACACTCCTGTGTAAGAAACACCTTTTATGATGAGTGTTCTTGTTGGGGGGGAGGATCATGAGTGTGCCTTGGAAAAGACGCTGGGCCAGTTATTCATCAGGGATCCCAGCTTTGGGGGGAGGACTGCCGGCTTAGCAGAAGTCGGGGTAGCAGGACTCACAGGGATTGCAAGTGTGTGTGTGCAGAGCCCTCCTGGGGAGCCGGGCTGAGCACTCTGAAACCTGGGCATCCTCCTTGCGTTGACTCTCCTTATCTGATGGATTTTTGCTTTGGGTCTCCCCCATGCACACCAGAGCTTTACCAACTCCTAAGAAACTGAATGGGAACTGTAGCGTAGTCCCCCGTTAGATTGGTAGGGTCACTCGGTAGCTGGAGAGGCACGCAAGGCTTCCAAGGTGTATGGCAGGGTCCTTGCGGCAGCGTCTGGGCCTCTGCTGTTTGGAGGGGACACTGGAGTCACTTTGGCATGGTGACACGCTCTCCTGCCCCCACCTCAGCCCTCTCCTGGGTCTTCCACTAACTGTTCACATTAGCTAGTGGTTCTGTGGTGCCTCCTCGGAGACTCCCCTTCCTCCTCGCTAGAAATGTATGACTGAACCTGAGTCAGTCTGGGATCAGACCTGACCCACTGCAGGGTCTGCCAGGGTTATTTCTTCCACCTGTCACCTTTCAAGATTTACTAATGGGATTTGGTCTAAAATCAGAATTCTGTATCTCCCTGTGGTTTGTGTTGATCTTCTCAGCTCTGCAAGCCCACAGTATTCCCTTTTCATGTCGCCTTCAAGTCCTTTCCTTACCTTTGGTTCTAACTCCGATTCTGTTCTGTTTCCTGTTCCTATTGAGAGAGCCCAGAAAAGGCCCAGCTTCCTTACAGCAGTTGGGGTGACAGGGACCATGACAGGGATCAGGAATGCAGTGTGAAAACAAAGGAGAAACACTCCCGGAGGGCCGGCTGAGTCTCAGAGGACACTTGTAGCCCCTGCTTATCTCCCCAGATACGATCAGTGCTGTCACGCACATTCTAGGCTGATTAGCTAACAGCTTTGGACTGGAGTAGCACACTGCCAAAAACGTGAGTCACCCGGTCACAGGTATGGACAGCAGCAAGCATGCTCCGTTGCCATGGGGACAGGAACATTTTATTCATTTCAAAGCAGAAAGGATTCACTTGAACTCCCCTGGAGTGAGGATGTTTCCCACGCTGTTCCTCACCCCGCCCTCTGCCCACCACCCTGGGCAGTCACTCTTGCCCAGTGGGTGCCCCAGCCCACACTGTACACAGCTGACCTCCCCATGCTGCCCCTCACTGCCCGCAGGTGCAGCCAACATCCACTCTTGACTCTGATTTCTAATTTGACATCTCGTTGACTGATTATTTTCTTGAGGCAAGGCAGTATAACGCCACGTATGGGGAGGTGACAAGAGCTAGGCTTTTAAAGTTAGACAGATTTGGCTGGAGTGCTGCCTGGCTCTGTCACTCAGGAGCTCCACAACCTTGGGAAAATATGTCTTCCTCAGCTTCAGTTTCCTCATAGGTAAATTGGGATAATCCCTACTTTACCAGGCTATTATAAGGACTAAACTACAGTGTGCCCAAGTGCTCGGCACATCACTCATTAAGAGACGGTTCTCTTTCATCCTGTCTTCCAGCAGCCCTGGGGGATTGAGGTGGGGAAGTCAAGATCTTGAGAAGTTGGCCGGGTGGCTGACATGCCCAGGGACAGTTGTCTACAATCCTGAGCTGCGCTGTGGGCTTCACCTACCTTGAGCTGATTGGGGTTGTGACATACAGAGTTCCTCGGTTGTAAACATTGGAAATTGATTCTGGCTGATGTAATGAGCAAAGTGGAAATTATTGCAAAGAAAATGGAGGTTCATCGAATGGGCAGGAGAATGGGGGAAAACTAAACAGAGAGAAACCAGAATACTCAATGGTGTGAAGCTGTGTAAGAATTATCCACACTGGTGTCCCGGTAGCTCACGCCTTCGTGAGTAGAGTTCCATTAGTTGAGCTTACTACGGTTGTCAGTTGATGGACACTTGGAGTGTTTCCATTTTTTTAGCTCTTCTGAATAAGTTTGCTATAAACATTTGTGTACAAGTCTTTCGGTTGTATTTTCATTTCTCTGTCATAAAATACCTATGAGTGAAATTGCTGGATCGTATGGCAAGTGCATGTTGAACTTTATAAGGCATGCAAAACTGTTGTCCAAAATGATTGCTTCAAATTACTCATCACTTACGGCAATGTGTGAGCTTCCAATTGTTCTGCCTCCTCGCCAACATTTTTTTTTAATTTCAACCATTTTAGTGAGTATGAAGTAGATTACCATTGTTGCTTTTATCTCATATTTTCCCAAAAGTTGATGATGGTGGGTATTTTTCATGTGCTTATCACCATTTCTGCATTGGACGAGTATTAATAGTTGCCAAGCGTCAGTCAGAAATAACACATTACTTAGCATTGGAAATCTCTGTGAGTTCCTCCAATTCTATTCCCTCCCCCCCCTTTCTCTGGAGGTCACTACTGCTTTGTGTGGTTCCTATGTGTTTTCCATGAGCATGTTTTAAGTTTTTATTAACATCTCTATATCAGAAATATACTCATCAGTAATGTTTTGAAATTTTACATGAAATGTGCCACACTATATTTACCGTTTTCCAGTTTGCTCTACTCACACATTATGTTTTTGAGGCTTTTTCATGTTGACCTTGTTCGTTTTAACTGCTGTAGCGTGTTCTGACACACACATATTCCACATTTGTCCCTGCCGGTGGACCCAAGGCAATGTTGCAATGTTTATCTTTGTGCCTGACTCCTTGTATACTTGAGTGTGTGCTCCTTTGTATATCTAGGAAGAGAATAACTGGGTCTGAGAATGTACAACTGGACTTTGCTAAAATAGTGCCAAATTTGGTGTTTTTCAGAGAGGTTTTGCAAAGACATACCGCCACCCGCTGAGTATCTGAATTTTCACTTGCCTTGCCAACACATCAGACTTCTTATTTTTGCCACCTGAGGGTGTGAAATACAGCACCTCGGATTAACTCTCATTTGCATTTCCTCTTGCTAGTGAGGTTGTCCATGTTTTCATGTTTATTTACTGCTTGGATTTCCTGTCTTGTGAGTTTCCTATGCGTGTACTCTGCTCATTTTTCTTTCATGCTGTCTTGTAATCACTCTTTTGTCTTTTCATTTTTTAATGACATTATTTTGTCATGCACAAGTTTTTCATTGTCATTTAGTCAAACATATTAATCAATTACGTCATGGATTTTGCTTTTTACGTCTCATTTAAGAAATCTTTTCTTACACAAACTCATAGACAGTCTAACTTGTTTTCTAAGTGTTAAAGTTTTGTGTTTGAGAGTTATATTTTTTGACCCATCTGTAACTTCCTTTTATTGCTTGCTACAGGGCAGGATGGGTGCTCTTTCTCTGATTGAGTAGGCTGTCATCTCATTATTATTTATTTAAAGAAAACTTTACCTTCTGCTCTCTGATCTGATGGCCACCTTTGCCATATGTTTTTGTAAATGTGTGATCTATTTCTCTGGGCTCTTTCTTCTGTTTCATCTATTCACTATTTTAGTTATTGTAACTTTATAAGGAGTCTTACTTTCAGATGGAACAAGTCCTTGTTCTTTTTCAAAATTATCTCAGATGGGCTTGGCCCTTCACTGTTTTCTGTGAATTCTAGGATCAGCTCTTTGAGTTCTGCCAACAACTTTGTTGCTGTTTTGTTGAAAGTGCTGCTATGTTCTGAGATTAACTTGGGAAGAAAAGTCTTCTTGTAATATTGAGCCTCCCATTTGAAAACAAGTTGTTAATCTGCCCATTTATTTAGATCTTCTTTGATTTGTAATCTCAGTACAGTTTGATAATTTGTACAAGTCCTGTACCCGTTAATGACAGTTACTCAATGCTCACCTACAGTTGCGTTGCTATTATGAATGGCATACTTAAAATTTTTTTTCCTTTTAAATTTGATGTTTATTTTCATCAAACTAATAGAATTTTAAAAAGTAGCACATCCTCCAACCATATTCTACCCCCAAATCCAAAGCAGAGGCCAACACATTTAATACTGGGGTTCTACCTCGGTTATTCTAAGTAATATACTGTTGTGTCTTTCGTCCTACCTACCAATCTATACATTGTCTGTTGAACTTCATGTTATGGAAGATTAGAATTGGCTGTCCTCTCATCAGTCGTCCCCCACATCTCCTTTCCTCGTCTCCCAAAGTGGTGACACTATGATGTCCGGTTGTTTACGTTATTACGCTCATGTAAATCATAGCCAAGTCATCTGTCGGGCCTGTTTTTTCATTTTGGTGCAAGAATCTGTGCTTCTCTTCTGCTTATTGGTCATTTCTTGGGTCTCTCATCTTCCTCATTCTTGGTTTTCACCTTTGTTTTATTGGAGCACACCCTCCAGTACCTTCCTAAAAAAGAAGTAGGCCCTATCTTAATCTGTAGGATGGGATGTAAACATTTGTCTCATCGCTCTATTTTCAGTATGATTGCCACTTGTTCTCTAGAAGTCCTTGAGTCCAGGAGCCCTGGACTTGTCCTTGAGAGCCAAGCTGCTGGTTTCTCCCACTGGAATGAGGCAGTCACTTGGCTGTCAAGGGTAGAGGCATCTAGGGAGCTCTCTTCCCACCTCCTGTTCAAGCCTCCTCTTCCACCTACCTTTGTGCCTGTGAGCCTTCCTGGGCTTTGTTGAGGTCCTTCAGTATAACTCAGCTTATTTCTTGTCACTTTTTTCCTCCCAAGACATATATGCTTCCATTTTCTCCTCTGTGCTAAGTCACTGCCACTGACGCATTTGTTTTGCACTGCCCATATTTCTGTTAATGTGTCTCCTTTGCTGCCAGCTCTCATTTCATTTTTACCCTTCTCTGTGGCTTTGTTTCCAGTCATATTTACTGGGGTTGCAGGAGAGAATGAATATAAACAGCTTGCTTTCAATAAACCACTTTACCCATAAATTTTACTGCATTTTCTTTTTTGTTTGTTTGGTTTGGTTTTTAGAGACAGGGTCTAGCTCTGTCACCCTGGCGAGAGTGCAGTGACGTCTTCATAGCTCACTGCAACCTTCAGCTCCAGGACGCAGGTGGTTTCCAGCCTTGGCCTCCAGGTGTGCGCCACCACAGTTAGTGAACTTGAGGAAGCCTGGCTATACATTTCCTGATTGTTGTTAGTTTACGGTAGTTGGTTACTGTGGAATACCGTGAATTTTTCCTCAATAGGTCGTGAACTTTCTTATTAGTTTTGACAGTTTGTGGAATTTCTTGGATGGGGGGTGGGTGGTTATATTGTATGAGGATGTCAGCGGTTTCTTTCTTTACAATCTTTATAGTTCTTGGGTTTTTTTGTTGCCTTACTGTATTGTGGGATGTCTAGTACAGTATTGAAAAGAAACAGTGGTGGTTGAACAGCCTCATCTTATTTCTGACTTTCACAGAAAAGCATGCAGTGTTTTCCATTAAGTTTGAAGTTTATTTTATTTTAATTTTAGATAGTTACAACTTATCAGACTAAGAAAATTCCCTTTTAGTTCTAGTTTACGAATTTTAATCACAAATGGGTACTGAGTTTTGTCAGGTGCTTCTCCTGCATCCAGATTATCCAATGCTTTTTTTCCTGTAGCCTTTTAATGTGGTGTATTTAATGAGTTTCTCCGATGTTTTACTATCTCTGCGTTTCCAGAATTTTGCTAGTGTTTATTCAGAATTGTGACACCTGTGCTGGAAGTGAGGTTAGCAAGTAGGCTTTTAATTCCTTTCTTCTTGTATTATTCTTTTTTTGATGTCAGTCTCAGGGTATTATAAGAGGAGGTGAGTGTTTTCCTCTCTGTTTCTGGAGGAGATTGTGTGTTTTCTTCTCCTCAACGATTTACAAAACACAAACAAACAAAAAAAACGACATTGACCAGTTAGTTTTTTTAAAGGTGGTTTTAAGGCCGCTGAATCAATTCTTTTTGAAGGTTATAGATCTATTCAGGTTTTCTATTTCCTCTTAAGTCAATGTGGAAATTTTTATTTTTCTGAAAAATGGCCAGTGGCAGGAGATAACAAATAATTTGGTGGTTCCAGGATTTGTGGCAAAAAAGCATCTTCAGCTGATTTGTGCTACAACACCGGGAAGGTAGGAGAGGGGAGATCGAGGTTAAAGCGTCCCGGGGTTTTGTATTATTCAGAAGGAGAAAAGAGCTATTGATCAGCTTTCGGCTTGAAGTCAAGTGGGCATGTTAAAAATGTCAGTGTAACCACCTGAGTAGTATAAATAGACTACAAATGCCAGGTTTGTGGGAAGTGAGAAATAAAGAAAATGCAATCAATCTAGTAGAAAGCAAGGCAGGAGGGGGCAGGAAAGGCAGAGAAGAGCCTGGCAAAGAGACACGTGTCCACATGATGACCTTCAGGCCACACTCTTCCCAGGAATCCTTTCTGGACCCCCTCTGCTTTCCCAGCACCCTGCTTTTTCCCCATTATCGTTGTACATGCCCAACACACCACAGCCTGCCTGCCCGCCATCTTTCTCTGTTACCCGAGAGCAATGTCCTTCTCTTTTTCTGAGACAGAGTCTCACTGTGTCACTCTGGATAGAGTGCCATGGTGTCATAGCTCACAGCAACCTCAGACTCTTGGGCTCAAGCAATCCAGTTGCCTCAGCCTCCCCAGTAGCTGGGATTACAGCCACCTGCTACACTCCTGGCTAGTTTTTCTATTTTTGGTAGAGACGGGATTCTTGCTCTTGGTCAGGCTGGTCTCAAACTCCTGAGCTCAGGCCATCCACAGCTTTGACCTCCCGGAGTACGGGGATTACAGGTGTGAGCCATAATGCAAACCAGAAAGCAGACTCTTCCTGGGGCTGGGCGGGTCCTTTACCTGCAAATTCTCAGTGCCTCAGATATAGCAGGGGCCCAGTAAATGTCTGGGTAAGCATCAGGCTCAGACAAGAAAATAAGGGAACAGATGAATAAAGAAATCCTATCAGGTGTACATCATAAATGTCTTAATGCTGTAATTTGGTAAATGAGGTGAGGGCTATGTTGATTAGTAGGATGTAAGCACTTCAATTTGTACTTCAAATAATCAACATATTGAATCCCATAATGGCATAAATGTATTCATGATCTATGTACAAATGACTTAATTTACAAAAAAAGAAAGAAAAGGGGAAAAAAAGAAATCCTGAAACATCACTTTGGCACTTATGGGAAAACATTTTAATCTGAGACTGCCTTGGTTGATCAGTGAGTTTGGAGAACTGAGGAAATAGCTACAGCCTTGAGTTCAATAAGGATAAACTCACTGTGAGATGTCTCAGCTGAAACTTTTGCTGGATTCCCCGCGTCCGTGTGGCTGTTACATACTCGGGGCATATGAGGACCTAGAGCCACAGTTCTCAACCTGTGGGTCGCGACCCCTTTGTAACAATGAAAATATATCCTGCATATCAGATTCTTACTGTTCATAACAGTAGCAAAATTACAGTTATGAAGAAGCAACCAAAATAATTTTATGGTTGGGGGGGTCACCACAACATGTGGAACTGTATTAAAGGGTCGTGGCATTAGGAAGGTGGAGAACCACTGACCTAGAGAGTCCCTTGTGCGTTGGTAAAATAGCCCATTTGCGTTAAATTAGTGCTTCTCCAGCAGTAATGCGCCCACCGTTCACCTGGGGCGAGGTCTGGAGTCTGCATTTCTAACGCGCTCAGTGCTGCTGGCCTGTGTTTTGTAGTACAGCAAGGCTTTATGTGGCAAGGTATAGGGTGCTACCTACACCAGGTTCTCCCCAGGTGCAGGGACAACAAAATGGTCCTGTACTGGGAGAATGAACTCAAATGCAAATTGTTTGACTTAGTGGCCAACATATAAAAACCAGCAGGGTTCTCACAGGAAAAAAAATGAGGATTTCAGTTGTTTGTTGAGAAATCTAGAAATCCTTACTGAATGCTATGATAGGATGAAGAACAATCTTGCCACCTTCTCCACCATTCTCTAATGTAGTGGTCAGCAACTGTGGCCACCCAACAGTTACCCAAAACCTTAGAAATGTCCTGATGGGCTGGGTGTGGTGGCTCGTGCCTGTAATCTTAGCACTCTGGGATGCTGAAGCAGGTGGATTGTTTGAGATCAGCCTGAGAAAGAGTGAGACCCTGTCTCTACGAAAAATAGAAAAATAAGCCAGTTGTGTTGGGCAGTTGTAGTCCCAGCTACTTGGGAGGCTGAGACAAGAGGATCACTTAAGCCTAAGAGTTTGAGGTTGCTGTGAGCTATGACACCACGCTTTACCCAGGGCAACAGAGTGAGATTCTGTCTCACAGAAAAACAAAAGAAATGCCCTGATGCCTGGGAGGCCTTGAACATGAAAGATTCAAGCCTATGCTGGCTGGACAGGGATGCCCTTTGACCTTAAACTATGCATCACAAAACAGGCCATCCCCAGCTCTGCCCAGGGCCCCCGGGTGGAATTAGTTTTGCTGAGGTACCTGCCTTCGCAGTGATCACTTCATCCTCATTTTCCTGTTTCTCAGGCTGGGCTACACAGCCTGTTGGGACATGTTGAATCCTGGGAAGCCCTGGTCTTGGTGATTCATATGTCACTTGTCGCTGTTCTCCGGCCCTGCCACACTTCATATGTGCAATCAGAATCACCTCTTCTTAACCTATGCTGGGGGCCTTCCTCTACTGTCACTCTGGTCCCTGGTGGGGAGAGCTCCCTCTTCTGTTTCCATTAAGCTGCCTGCCTTGGGCATATGTTTGAAATGATGGCACGGGCCTGGGAGTGATGACACCCACTTTCTTCTTTCTTTCTAGTTCCCTGTTTTTAGAGAAATGGCACAAACGAGTGGGAAGTGCCTCAAATGGCAGATAAACCACTAATGCGCCAATCCTGGAGCCAGACAGACCAAGGGCACGGGCACCTACCCACTCTCCCCCTGTCACGTCTGGGAACCAGAGCTGGCAAGTGTCCAATCTCTTCCACACCTTAATATCAACTGCAGTTGTTTGGGGAAGGGGGTGGACAGAAAAGGCCTCTGTCAGCCACTGACGTGACCTGAGGCTTCTAAGGCTATGGTTTGACTCGAGGGTTTTACAGAAGACAAGAGCTTCCCCACGTCAGGGAGGCCTGCAGTTTGCATCCTGCTCAGGCTGTCCCAGGGCCGGAGGAGGCCGCCGCCGCTCTTGTTCGCATGTACTCTTGGACGTGCGCAGCTTTGTCTGTCCCAGTGTGGGCAGAGATGATGTAGCCAGCGGTGCTAGGCCAGTCCCCGTTCTCTCCAGCAAAGATGCTGTGGAATGGACTACAGCTAAAGCCAGGGCCTCCAGCAGGGCTCTGCAACCTGGGTTTGTGATTCGGTGCCTCAGCCTTTCCTTGTTCTTGAACCTCAGCCTTTTCTTGCAGCTGGGCCAGCAGGGAACAGTGCTGAGTGACGCAGGTGCAAGTGCTTTCTCAGCGCCAAGGAGACAGTGGAGCAGCCCCTGACCCAGAGGTCCTGGTTTAATGGGGTAGGGGACTCCCAGGTGTCAGGCTCTTGGGGGACTCTCTCAGGCAGTCACAGTTACTGACCACTGCATTAGAGGATGGCGGGAAGGTGGCGAGATTTCTCTTCATCGCATCCTAGCATTCAGTAAGGCTTTCTCTATTTTTTAAAGAGACAAGTGAAATTTTTATTTATTTTTTCTCGTGGGAATCTTCCTGGTTTTCTTACATTGGCAACTGAGTCAGATATTTTTCAAATGATCCACAGGTGCAAGGGGACTGGGTTCAGCCCATGGTCTGGTTGGCAGGCTCTGGTCTGAGGCTGGCTCTGAACGCACTGGGTTCCCGGTGTCCGGACGTTCTCCACAACACGTGGGTACCTGCATTTGTGCCCTGCTGTCAGTCCGTTTTCTATTCTTGTCTCCAGACTCAGAGCCAGCTCTGCTTAGAAAACTTTATCAGGAACAGACTCTGGGTGAGTCACGTTATCCCACAATAACCCCATGTGTTATGTATTGTTTGGTCCCAGTTCTCAGAGGTGGAAATTACTCGGCCCAGGGCACGGTGGAGCCGGGCTTAGACGCAGGTGGTGTGTTTGCTGATGAGTCAAAGCTCTCAGGCACCTCACTGGCTTTCTCTGCTTTGGAATTCTTGGGAGTCCCGCTGGCTGAGAACACCCTGCCAGATGGCTTCTGTGTGGGACCCTCTGCCCTGGTCAGGTGACTCCTTAGAGTTCACCTGAGGTCAGGCTGAGCAGGTGTTTGTGATGCCAGGGGGTCGGGTAGGGGTGGGGAAGTCGGGATCCAAAGTGGTCCGTTTCTGATTTGGGCCTTTTCAGGCTGCCCTTCTCCCATCCTCACCACCCCCTCCTAGACGGGGCCGTGCCTGTTTCTGCTCCGGAGTTTGGAGCAGGGCAGGAAGGATAGCGTCTCTGCTTATCTTCTCTCTCTGCAAGGCCAGGCCAGTGGACGGGTGAGCTGCGCAGAGCCCATGGAAGCAGAAAGTGGGGATGATGAGAGAGCGGGGAGCCGGGCTGGGAGGCTGGGGCAGCTGATCCAGGCTGGTGGCCGGTGTTGGGATGATTGCTGGGGCTTAGCTGCTGTAAAAGCTGAAGGACGAATAAGAACAAATAAGAGAGAAAGGAGCTGGAACACGCCTCTGGGCGGGAGATGAGGAGCGGGGCACACGAGTGGGAGTGGGAGAGTAGGAGTGGGAGTCCGCTGGACTAGTGAGGGACACGGGGCAGCTTGTCTAGTGCCTGTGCTATAGTGTAGTCAAGCAGGGGTGTCCAACCTGTGTCCACAGTCAGCGTGCCCATTATTTAAGGACTGTTTTATTTATGTGTGGTGTCGGGTATCAGGAAAATTAGGCATGGACCTTTTTTCATGCTCAGCAGTTAGTATTTGTGTATTTAATGTGTGGCCCAAGACAATTCTTTTTCTTCCAATATATGGCAGAAAAGAAAAAAGGTTGGACACCCCTAGCAGTGTTTTCCAAGGAGCTATGCCAAGATGGATTTAGATGGTTTGTGGGCGAGACTTTTAGTACCAAGGAATCCCAGAAGGAGAAAGGTATTCCTTTTGCTGTTTTCTCTCCCTCCTTGTGCTGATGTGGAGGGGAAATTGTGGGTGTTGCTGGGTGAGAGCAGGCCTGAGCAGGCAGCAACACCCAGCCGGGACTGAACAACATTTTTTGGTTGTCGCTATGGTTATTTTTATGGTTACTGTAGATTTCTGGCAAATGTTACTAGTTTTCCATTCAGGGACTAATATAAATTGTCTGTTTGACACTTTTTTTTTTTTTGGAAAGGAAATAAAGTGAATTGACTGAACACATTAGTAAACAAGAAAAAAAGTAATATGAGATTATGCCGGAAATTACAGTAGTGGTTAGTCAAAGACAGGCCCCAGGAGATGCTGGGTGTGGGGAGTTCAGGAACTCTAGTGTAGAGTCAAGTGGACCACGGGACTTCAAACCCATTAACAGTGTGACCTTGAGCTAGTCATTTTATGTTTCTAAGGCATAGTTGACTGTGCTGTAAAACATTAATATGAAATGAGGTTGAAATGTTATTAATATGAAATGTTACATGCTTGGCCCAAGGCCTGACCTAGAGTCATAGTCGGTGGTGGTTATGATGACGCAAAGTGTCCATTGACATGGAATGTTGACCTCAAAGGTTAGTGTTCTGGGCTAACAGTGAGCACAGGGCAGCGTGGAGCAAGATGCTTTGTGAGCTCTCTGTCAACACAGATGTTTTAAAGGCATCTCCCCGTCTAGGGTTTAGTGTCAGGATTCTGCCACTGGATGGGCCAGACAGCCTGGGAGATCCCTTCGAAGGAATGTGTCCCTGCCAGTGGGCAGGTTGACTCAGCACAGCAGCCCTGAGATGCTCTCCCGAGGAACGCCTCGTGTCCCTGGCCGATGTCTGAGAACTTGTGCTAAACATTAGGTGGTTCTTCTCCAAACTGTCCACATAATCAATATGGCTTATGCTGAACTGCTTTCCTTCTGAGAATCTGATGCACGTGCTAGGCAGGGGAGGAGAGATTGGGGGGGGATACGTGGCCAGCACCTAATAACACCTAGGCATGGAGTGTCTAATGAGCTTTCCTGGTAGACAGTAGTTTAAGGGGGTTTGGCGCAACTTGTTGCCGGGGGAATTTTAAGCACATTCTGTGACCTCGCCTGGGAGAGAACCCCACAAGGTTAGGACTCCTGGAACGTCCACCTGGTGTCCTCAGGACCTTGCTCCAGACTCTGTGTCCCTCCATTGCACTTGTGTCCTTTTAATAAGTTTTTAAATACACTTTAATAAGGACATATCTGCTGAGTCCTGTGAGTCCTATGAGTCCTCCTAGTGAATTATCAAACCTGGGGGTGGTCCGGGGACCCCATGGCCTATCTCTGTTTTCAGGTCATGGAAGAAGACCCCAGGCTCCATCCAGCCAAGGGTTTCCTAGAGTCAGACCCAGGGAATGTGGGTGTGGCACTGCTTCTGGCAAGAGCCATACTGGGGCCCACCTCTCCTTGGGGTACTGGTGTGAAGATGTCACACTTCTCACAGAGCAGCTTAAAAGGTTTGGGAGGAAGCATAGGGGTGTTTCTACGTGTGGCTTAGGTCTCAGCTCTGGCTCCTGTTGAATCTGAAAGACAGAGCACATCTCCAAAATAATTTCCTCAGAAGTGACCAAGGTAACACTGTTGGTGTGGTACTGATAATATCAGAGACACCGCACCCTGTGGTTTTTTTTTTTTTTTAAGTAGCAATTTTTTAATGTAACAATGACCACACCTTGATGGTTAGCATCAAGACTGAGGAATGTCAATATCAGCTTCTGTCTGAGGGATGGGACTTGGTTATAAAAATCTCTTTCCACTAACTTGAGTCTCTGTGCCAGCTTCCAGGGGATGGTTTATAGTCTCTGATTACACCACCCCAAGCCAGGGCAGGGTGTGCAGAGTGCCTGGGCTGTGTTTTGAAAGAACTATCATGGCCCCAGGGTAGCAGGAGGGGTGATTTCAGCCATTCCTGGCTTCTGGCTGCTGGTATAGAGCCTGGTTGTTCTCCGCAGTGTTTAGTTTTATGGGACTTCCTTACTGACTGCCCCCAGAAGAGGGGGTGGGAGGTAGGACTGAGGAATAAGCTCAGGGAAATGAAAGAGCTGGAATAAAATGGGAGGCAGAGGAGACTCAGCTGACATGGCTGGAGGCTTGAGCCCGCCCAGATTGCACTGGAACGTGTTATAAAGAATGACAGAATCGTGAAGTGGGGAGAAGGAGCTATCACTTGCCAGCACTGTCGGTAACAACAGGCCAATTTTAAATGTTTTAGTCCTTGCGAGAAGTGTTTTTAATAATAATAGTGTCATCATGATTATTGTCATTTTCATGGGAATCACTGACTCCAGAGATTGTCCGGAGAGATCAAGTAACTTGCCCTGGCAGAGCGTGGACTTGAACCCAGGGAGCCTGGCTCCGAAGTCTACCCTCCTCACCACTGTGCTGTGGGGACCTGGTGACCTGGAAGTGCTCCTTTCTGACTCCACAATTCAGTGGCTCCTGGAGCCAGTCTGAGGAGATGACAGTCACCACGATGTCCTGCAGAATGACAGTGACGTTGCAGGCTTTGTGGAATAATTATATGGTTTTTTTCTTGAAAGACCTAGACATAAATAGGTAACTGCTTAAAAACTTAACCTCTTAACCCACTCATATCCTGCGTACCTCCTAAAGGGCTTGTTTGGGTGTGTAGGTATCATGGGAGCTCTGTGCTCTAGGAAAGCTAGGTCACTGCCTGGTTACCTGCGCCAGGTCTGCAGACCCCAGCAAGAGCCTGGAGTTTGGTTCTGACGCCTGGAAGCTGTTTCTGCCTGACGTCGGGTGTGTGTTCTGACAAAGCCCTTCCACACCTAGCCTCCAGGTTGTGGCCAAAGCCGAGCATCTTGCTCCCAGCTGCAAGAGTCCTCTCTGGAGGTGTCAGGGACAGACACCTAACTTAAACCAGGTCTACTCTGGCAACCTGGTGGGCACGGCCAGCCCTTGGTCTCCCCATCTTCAGGTGTTACACAACATGACAAGAGATGGGTGGACTGGGGGCACTGTCCCTGGACTGATGGCCCTGCCGAGGCCATGTGTGCCCAGCACCTGTGTCAGCACATTGCTATTCTCTCAAGGTGGCCCTCCAGGAAAGTGGTCGTTCCACTTTCTTCTCTTGGCTGCCTCTGGCTTAGACCACCCTGGAGAGGACAGAGCCCCTTTTACCATAGGTGCAGGTGAGAGTCAAGCAAGAAGAAGCTGTGTCAGCTGGGCTTGGCTGTTCATCCCCCTCTCCTGCTCCCCTTCAATCCCTCCTCTTCCTCCCTCCCATTTCCAGCACCGACGGAGCCTCCCTACTCTGCCTCCCCCTTAGCAACCTCCTCATTGGAGAAGTGGGATCCGGGGTTAAGTGACATGTACCCCAAGCAGACAGCCCCCAGTGTCAGCTCCCCCAGGACACCCAGGCCTGCGCAGTCTGCCCGGCACTCTGTGCTCCTACACAGCTTCTGGTGCAGAAATGACCAACACTCTGGTCGTTTCTTCTACTTGTGCCACGTGACTTGCACCGTTAGTCCAAGTGGTTCTGTGGGGCCCCAGCCAGGCAGACCTTAGGAGGAATTAGCTGTTGGCATTGACATGTCTCATCCATATCACTTATTGGTCTGACATGGCCTGACGGAGGCAGCTGATAACAGCTCTCAAAGATAGTCCACACCCTGTGCCCAGAACCTGGGAATGTTATTTTATTTGGGAAAGGGACCTTTGTGGATATAATTAAGTTGGTGATCTTGAGAAGGTTATCCTCGATTATCCGGGTAAGCCCTAAATGCAATCATAAGCATCCTTGTAAGAGAGAGGCGCAGGAATATTTGACTACAGACAGTAGAGGAGTGTGACCAGGGAGGCAGAGATTGGAGTGATGCAGCCACAAGCCAAAGAATGCTGGCTGCTACCAGAAGGTGGAAGGGGCAAGGACTGACTTCTTGCCTAGAGCCCTTGGTGGGAGTGTGGCCTTACAAATACCTGACATCTGCTCAATGATGCTGATTTTGGACTTCTGGCCTCTACACCTATGAAAGAATACATTTCTGTTGCTTTAAGCCACCAAGTTTGTGGCAATTTGTTATAGTGGCCAAAGGAAGGTATTTAGAAATGCAGATACCTTTGGGAGAGAAGCTTACCTACAAATGCAAACTGAAGAAAGCTGAATCTCTAAAATCTCCCCGCTTTGCGTTCTTTAATCTTTGAGTATTATGCTCTGTATAATACCCTTGCCAAGGGTATATTAGCCAGGACTCTTTCAATTATACATTATAGAAATCCCATTCAAATTGGCTTCAAATGAAAAGGAGTTTATGGGTTGGTGAAATGTACCAACTGAATTGAACACACAACCTGAAATATTCCTGGGAAGTTCAGCTTCAGGCATGGTTTGATCAAGTAGCTTAAACAATGTCATCAGTCTCATGTCTGTCTGCCCTGCTTTCTTCTCTTCCTCTCCAGCCCTTTTCCTTCTGCATTAGTTTCATTGTCAGAGGTTTCCTGTGAGTTGTGAATGTGACCATCCCTAGCTTGAAGCATGCATCCTATCATGATAATAACTTCTTTCCTCATTAGTTCCAAAGTCAGGTTCCAGGGATTCATCTCTAGATTACTGACTTGGATCCTATGCCTATCTTGAACTGGTACTGTGCTCAAGGAGATGAGGTATGCTAACTGGCCAAGTATCAGGGCTGAAAATGGGGAGAGGTGGTTCCTAAGGAAAATCAAGGTGCTCACTCCAGAAGCAAGAGTGTGGGCAGGTACCTAGAGTATGGAGATGCTGTGAGTCGCTTTTGGCCTGGTGGTTCTGGAAGGTGGTTTCTAGGCCATGAAAGCCCCCAGGGTGTGCTTGGAAATGCCAGCTCATGTTGAGCTGCCTCCCTCTGCCCCAATCTGGCCCAAGACTCCCACGTGTGAAAACCAGACTCACAGCTGCCACATGTTGGGGGTCCCGAGGGATGAGGAGGCTGATGTGGGAGGTCCCAGAAGGTAGAAGATTGAGGGTAGAGCTGGGAAGCTGTAATAGTTGCCGCCCCTGGGACCTTACTTTTGAAAATCACATTATCAGAACATCTTTGAACTTCTGTTGGCATTTACGTGACTAATGTTCGATCTGGCAAAGGCTGTGCTGGAAATGGAAAGGGGAAGTGGGGACAAGTGCTCGTGCTGCAGCGGGGCTCTCTGTGGCAATGGTCCTTGGGGGCAGGGCCTCACTAGGGGCATTGAGGCAACAAAGGAACTTCTGTGGCTGGATGAAAAAATAGACACTTCCTCTGCCCCTTCACTGCCCCTTGCAAGTGAGAGCCCTGGGCCTGGGTCTTCTGAAAGAGGCATTGGGCCAGGCAGGGTGGTGGTTAGGGCCCTGCTGAGGTGAGTAGGGCAGAGTGGGGGTGCTGTGCTGTGAGTCCCAGAGCCAGCTGTGCAGGGTTCGGCCCCCGGTGCCATGATTTGTTTCTGAGGTGGCCTCGGACAAGACCCTCACTCCAGCAAAGTCCCAGGACCACCAGGTTCTGACCCGGTGCTGCTATTATACTAGTTGGAAGTACACGCAAACCTCTGGGCAAGCTGCTGAACTGTCTGAACTTTGGTTCTGTCCTCTGTAAAATGGGCATAATTACAGAACCTAGGTGACTTCTCAGGGTTTTGCTGGAGTTGTCACGTCTCTGCTTTGGAGCAGAGATGATGGTTTTGGTAGAAAATGGTGGACGTTACACCAGAGACATAAAATAAATATTTTGCTATGCCCAGCAGAAAGAGCAGGATGGCAGGGGCCCTCCCAGGGAATAGGACATGGGGACACATGTGAGTGCGTGCATGCAAGCGCCAGGTACCACCGTGCCTGTGCCCGTCACTTTGAAGGAGGAGAGGCTCCCTTTGTAAGAATGACAGAGAGAAGTGACATTTGCAGGCTCTGCCTAGCTGCTCCTGTAGGGGAAACCCCGTGAAACCACTACAGAGTCACCTTCCGATGTCCCTTCTTGATCTACTCTGGGAAACCCAACAAGAAAGTAGGGCACAGAGCAGGGCAAAGCCTGCCCTGCCAGGGCAGGGCTCCACCCTTCCGTGTGTCCCCCGGTGTCTACACAGAGTGGACAGGACCTCTAAGGACCCCTGTCCTTCCCTGGGGTCGACTGCAGGCCTTACTGCATGACCCCCCAGTTACTGACAGGGTCTTGGGGGGCAGGAGGGCATTGGGGGAGAGAGAACTGAGGTCTGCGGGGTCATTAGGGATTATTAGCATCAGTTAGTGGTGTCTCAGCAGTGCCGGGGAGAGAAGAAAGGGAAGAAAGAGAATGGGATGTGAGCAGCCCTGACTTGCTGGCTCAGGGATTTCTGAGACCAAAAAGCAACCACCAGCAAAGCAGAATTAGCTATGTGATTTAAAATTATTCACATCAAGAGATTTAAGTGATCTACGTCCACTGTGTGTGTGGCTGCTGTCTAGGCAGGATGCATTCTGTGTGTTAGGAACGTCTGCCTGTGTTTTCTGTATATCAGTAGAGAATCATTTGAAGATTAAATGATATCCTGGTACTATAGTTATAGAATCTGCTTTAAAATTCTTACCAGGGCAAGAATTTCTGCTTCGTGTACATCAGAGCTTGTCTGTGGTCTCTGAAAGTCCTAAGGTTTCCTTCTCGGTGGAAATGAACTCGGGTGGGATACAGGGATCCTCTGAGCCTGGTCTGTAAGGGGGGTCTATAAGGACACTTGGCACCGGGGACACCTGGGGCCTGTGGGTGCCTTGTTGTGGGCAGCTGGTCCTGTGCACTGTAGGATGTTTAGCAACACCCCTGCCCCATAAATGTCTTCAAATATTGCCAAATGTCCCTCTGGAGGCAGGGCACAGTCCTCCCAGGTTCTTAACCGGGGCTGCACATCCAGCACCGTGCTGTCACCCTGGAAGCCGGGGGAGGATGAGCCCCTCTGTTCTGGGATGAGGGTGAGGCTGGGAGTGGGAACACCCAGCTTGGTTTGCGCTGACAGAGGAAGCAGTGGCCTGATGGGTGGGTGCCAGAGCTGCCCAGAGGCTCCTGGAGCTGTCACACTGTCGTTAATGACAGTGGATGCCTGTCGGTACTTGTGCATCTTTGGATGAAACTAGAAAAGAAGCCGAACTGTCTTCAACTGCACCGTAAAAGAGGATATAAAAAACTCAGTAAAACACTAAAACGTCAGCCGAAGCAAGATTGCTTGCTGAGACCTTAGCAGGGAGGGGCGGACAGCAGGCCCGACACTGTTTGTGGGAGTTGTGGGCGGAGAGTCCTGCCCGTGCTGGGGGCCACCAAGCCCGAGCTCTGGGCCAAACTCACGGCACCCCCACCCCTGATTCTCGGGCCTAACCCTGATGCTGTAATTCAGTTTATTTTGCTGAATACGAAATCCATCTGGTTCTGATTTCTTCCTTGTAATCCGTCATCTCCGTGTGGCTGCAGAGCCAACAGCCGTGCAAAGCGGCTTTGAAGTTGTTGTTCTGGGGTAAGTAGGAAGTTGTGTTCTTCCAGGGTTCAGTGGGGCGACCATGAGGTTCTCATTGAATTCAAGAACCGCTCCAAGGAGTTGAGAGAGGGAAGTTGGTTGGTTTTGGTCCTGGCCCAGGAAGCCCAGCTGAATCACAAGGGAGAAAGTTTGCAGAGCCCATGGTGGATTTGCACAGCCCAGGGCCCCTCTCTGGTCCTCAGCTTAAGTCACCAGCCTCCTTGTTCCAGTGTCTCTGTTGAAACTACAGGAGGTCCACAGGGAATTAATACACCCACCCAGCCTCTCCCACCCGCATTGTGACAACCGGTAAATGGCTTCAAATGTTGCCTCATGTCCCCTGGGGGATGTGATCACCTGCGGTTTGGAAACACAGGTTGTATGTGGGGTTGCTCGGTGGTATGCTAAGTATGTGTTTAGTGCTCTAGGAAGCTGCCAGTGCTCTGCAGAGTGGCTGTGCCGGGTCGCATTGCCACCGCAGTGTGAGAGTTCCAGTCGCTCAGCATCCTTGCTGGTTCTCAGCACTGTCAGTTGTTTTCATCCAGGTAGTTCTAGGAACCTGTACTTCTGTGAGGCACTGGGGCTTCAGCAGTATCCAAGAGGAATGTAGGAAAAGGAGGTGCAACTGGGAGAGGATGCCTATCCCAGCACCACAGAGGTAGGTGAGCACAGGCTGCTCCACCCTGACCCCTCCTATTATACTTACTTATGGTTGAAGCTCAGAGAGAGAAAGGAGCCTGGCCTCTTGACACTTAACTAGGCAGTGGCAGAAGGCCACCTTTGTTTCCAGAAGCATATTTACTAAAAGCGCCAGGGCCACAGGCTGCTCCCTGTGGTGCTTTCGCAAATTGACATACCTGGTTAGGGTCGTCACACTCCCTTGATGTCTTGGCCTCGAGTCTGCTCCAGGCAGGAAGGAGCGTGTGCAGGGGGGATGGCTGCAGCTGGGAGGAGGCCGGCCAGCACGGCCAGGCACTTCTCCGGAGGCCATCCCACACCCACCCTCAGGGGGCAGGGGCCCAGCTGGCCTGGAGGGCCGTGGACATGCTTTCTCGATTGCAGAATACTTCTCTTTTCATTCGGAATATCATTTGTTTGGTTGCCATGGCAACGTCAAGTCTCTATTTTAATACTAACCTGCGTGGCTGCAACTTTCTATATATAAATGCTGCTTCGCACAGTGAATTAGCCGATGCCACGGGGAAGCAGCAGATGTGGAGACGGTCGCAGATGACCAGAGTGCCCGATTTGCACGAGGACGGACTGTGGCACTGAGGTGAGCTGGAAGCCAGAGCCCTGCTGGTTCTCTCCGGTGCGGTGCTCTAAGCTAATTGGCGCCAACTGAGTGCCAGGGGTTTGGCCCGTCCCGCGGGGGAGAAGCCTTTCTCCGACAGCCGCTGGGCTGGGCTTTAGGCACTTGGGGAGATTCTTCTGTTTCCCGGTGTTTCCCTGCTCCTCTTGTCGCGAGTCTGGGTCACACAGTGACCTACGGCTGTGGAAAGAAGAGCAAGCCACTTGAGCAGGGGAGGTATGTGAGATGAGCTCAGTGGGAAGTGAGTTTTTCTTGGTTTCCTGGACTTACCTTGGTTTCCCGTCTTGGATTTTTGCCTTTTCTTAACTCCCAGGTGTGCTGCAGTCCTGAACGGCTGAACGGCTCCAAATGGTGTGGTGGAGTTCTTAGGAGAAGCCTGGGAGGCCACGTGCTGGTGTCACACAGCCACCCAAGGAGAAAGGGGACTGAGAAACCAGGTCCCCAGCAGTCTTGGGACTCACTCATGTGTGCCGTGTCTGTGCACGTTCTGTTGCGGGGGTCAGGGCAGTAGGCAGGTGCACACATCAGATAAAGGAGGTGTAGAGAGGACAGTGCTCCCGGGTGTTCCTTCTACTGTCGCAAGTGGGGAGCATGCAATGAGCACAGGGTTATGTAACGGGGCCCAGATTGGCTTCTGGAAAGAGCGTGGAATTCAAATCTAGAAAACCTGGCTTCATCTGGATTCTGCCACTTTTGACCTATGTGGCATTTTGTCACCTTTTCTGAGGTTAGATTGCCCCACCTCTGCATGGGGTGTGCTAAGCATCCTTCCTTGGTGTTGTGGAGAGCCAGCGTCACAGCAAAGCACACCTGTCGAGGACCACAGTGGGGCAGTGAGGTGTCTGAGCCCAGAGTGGATGGTAAACCATAAGGGATCCCATATGTCAGGTCAGGGACAGGGTGCCACAAGCATCAGGGATACTGGCCCAGCCAGAGGCACTAGCTTGAAGATTGGGTTTCTTGGTATGGTGTGAAATGCAACAAATTTTATTGTCCTCTGAATGTCTCGTTAGGGGGCTTTTGCTTCTGTAACATCAGACGCGACAGACATTTTAAATGCGTTGTATCTAAAGTCTTGGACTACGTTCTTGAAGAGAGAAAATTTGTATGGTTATAATCTAAGGGTTCCACAGGGGCTGGGAGATTCAGAATTGGGAGAATTTGCTTCTACTCAGGTGGGTGAAGGAAAGCGTAACAAAGGATTTTTTTTTCTAGGAATTTTTGATTGAGGAGGCAATCATTTTTAAAAAAATTTCAGATTAATATCAGGGTACAAAAAATTAGGTTATAACATTTGCATTTGTTAGGAAGAGTCCCTGTTATAATGTCCTGCACCCAAGAAGGAAATTCTAAAAATTGAGACTAGGACCAGGTAGAGCCGGTGTTTTCTGAACCATGAGTCATAAGCCACACAGCTCATGTCATCCGTGTCAACAAGCACAGAAAATGCAACAGGGGTGCGTTGTACACGGCAGGGCAAGTGTTGTCACATGAAACTTTAGCTCATGTGCATATTGAGTTGTGGAGTAAAATGTGCTTTTCACGGTGAGTCAGACTTTAAACAAAGAATCTGGAAACTGTCTGCCCCCATTACTGGGCGAAGGGGCCTTCACTGTTTCCTGGGGATAGCTGTACATCTCCTTTCCAAGGAGAACCTAGCCAACCTGGAAAGAGAAGGGGATGTTTTTTCAGTGCAGGGAAGTCAGGATGCAACGTCCTTTTGAGAATCTAATGTGGTGCAGCATGGTAGGGCCAGACAAACAGCTCCCAGCAGGGGCTGAGGTCTGTTGTAGGACAGCTCCTGTGAGCAGTGCGAGAAGGATGCCTGTGATTCTTGAAGCAATGGCCTTCAAGAATCACCCTGCACTCTTCCCAGTGGCCCCAGAGCACACATTCCCAGGCCCCTCAGCGCTGAGGGTCGGGTTCCTCACATCTCCCACAAGGCCCTCCATTCCCAGCGTGTTTGGCTTCCAGCTGCCTGGTCTTGCTACCCATGGGAATCTCTCTGCTCACCATGACAACTCTGTCATCGCACCGTCAGACTTGGGGACGTGCGTCTGTCCTCCCCCAGGCTGCCATGCCTGGCTCCTGGCTCACTTTCTACTCGGTTCCAAAGTGTCTGTGTGACTTTGTTCCTGCCCACTTCCCTTCACATACCTCCTCCCCTTCTGAACCTCCTCAGCTGATGGAGATACCCCAGAGGCTGAGGAGGGCAGACCTGCCAGGGGCCCTTTTGCCCCGGAAACCTCGTCTTGTGCTTTCCTTCCAGGGAACATTGGCCTAGGCTGGGGGAGGGCAGCTCTGGGGCAGGAGGCAGCTGGTCACGTGTTGCAGCCCTTGGAAGATGTCCACCTGCACCCAGCGGTGTGAGACGCAGTCTTGGCTACAGAGATGGATGGTGCAGTGCAGACGTGCTGGTTGATACTTTAAGGCAGTGGTATTCAATGCTGTAGAATTGGGGAACCCTCTCTTCAAATGACTGCTTATGCAGATACCCAGTATTTACAATCAGGGGTTGCACACTGGTGGCCGGTAAATCAAACCAGAACTGTGGGATTTTCTTGGTGGTTGTTTTGTTTTGGGGTTTTTGCCCATGGTTTCATTTTAAAATTTTTGAGTTGGTTGCTAATATCTTAAAATATACATATTTCACATTAAAAATTCAGATTTCCAGGCTCCACACCTGTGGCTCAACGGGCTAAGGCGCCAGCCATGTACACCTGAGCTGGCAGGTTCGAAGCCAGCCCCAGCCTGCCAAACAATGACAGCTACAACCAAAAAATGGCCGGGCGTTGTGGGTGCCTATAGTCCCAGCTACTTGGGAGGCGGAGGCAGGAGACTCGCTTGAGCCCAGGAATTGGAGGTTGCTGTGAGCTGTGATGTTACAGCACTCTATCCAGGGTGACAGCTTGAGGCTCT
>CAUYON010018868.1:0-15549 GCA_963573935.1 Arctocebus calabarensis
TTATATAGTGATCAAGAAAATGCCATGAAGGCTATCTGTAACAGTACGATCAAAACATTTCTGAATGTATATGAATCGTGCCCTATGATTGCACCAATGTACAGAATTATGATTCAATAAAATTATAAAAAAAAATGAAAATTTGGACTTGATCAAAATTAGAACCTCTTGTTTGTGGACAGACACAGTTAATAAAAGAGGTAAGCCAAAGTCTGGAAGTTACAGATCAATCATAAGAAAACAAGTAACTATATTTCCACCTACCTGGGAGGCTGAGGCAGGAGTATCGCTTGAACCCCAGAGTTAGTTAAGGTGAGGCCACCATGCTCTAGCTTGTGCAACAGAAGAGCAAGACTTTGTCTCAGGAAAAAAATAGAAAACCAACCCATCGAAACAAAGGTTAAAACACATGAGCAGTCACATTAACAAAAAGAGATGAGGATATCAGATAAGACTATGAAAGTATATCTATCACTATTAACCATTGAACAAATGAAAATTAAAAACATGATGAGCTACCTCTATACACACCCATAAAGTGGCTAAAAACCAAACAAATGAAAAACAAGAAAGCATTCTGACAATTTCAAGTGATAAGAAAGATGAGAGATACTGGGTCTCTCATATGTTGGTGGTCGGAATACAAAATGGTTACATAATGGTACAACCATTCCAAAATCAATTTGGTATTTTCTTAAATATTAACCCTACTCTTAATCTATGACCCAGAAATCTCAGTCTGGGATATCTATTTCTTACATCTACTCAAAAATTCGCACAAAAATTTTTCTAGCAGCTTTGTTCATAATTGTCCCAAATTATAAATGACTCACATGCCCTTCAGCAGGTTGACATATTAACATATTGTTGTATATCCTAGCAATTGAATGGTATTCAGCAGGAAAGGAAAACGAAATCCAAAAACGTCTGATATACACAATAACTTGGATGACTTCCAAACACATCATGCTGAGTGAAAAAAAGTCACTCTTAAAAAATTATTTACTTGGCCAGGCGCAGTGGCTCATGCCTGTAATTCTAGCACTCTGAGAGGCTAAGGCAACACAGGATCCCTTGAGCTCGGGAGTAACAGAGAGCCTAAGAGCAAAACTCCATTAGTATAAAAAGCAGAAAGTATTAGCTATGTGTTGTTGCAGGTGCCTGTAATCACAGCAACTCAGGAGGCTGAAGCAGGAGGATCAGTGAGTCCAAGAGTCTGAGATTGTTGTGAGCTAGGCTGATGCCATTGCACTCTAGTCAACAGAGTGAGACTGTATCTCAAAAAATAAATTGAATAAATAAATAAAAGATTACTCAATGCTTCAGTTCTATGACATTCTCAAAAGACAAAATTATAGTGATGGAGAACACATTAATAGTATCCAGGATCTTATGGGTGGAGAAAAGGAGTAACTATTCACAGAGTTTTTTTGAGAAATGAAATCATTGCGTAACCTGGTCATGGGAGTAGTTATATAGATGTCTGCATATGTGAACATTGGCAGACAGGAAAAAGTCAATTCTGTTCTAAGATAATTTCAAAAAGAACTATTTTTAAGTTAACATATTTACCACTGCTTTAGAACAATGTTAATTCCAAGTTTTGTCAATTATGTATAAATTTGGTAGAAACATAAATGTCCAAGATTTTATGTGAACATAAATATTTCAACTCCTTTTGGTAAATACCAAGAAAAATCTTGCTCATATGGTGAAATGTCCTAAAGGAGGTGAATGGATAAATAAACTGTGATAATTCCAGACCATGGGATATTATTCAGTTCTTAAAGTTGCTATCAAGCCATTAAAGGATATGAAAAAAAATAAACATATATTACAAAGAGAAAGAGTTGAATCTGGAATCCCCCAAAATGCAAAACTGTGGAAACAGGAAAAAGATCAGTGCTTGCTAAGGATTAGACAATGAATAAGCAGAGCACAGAGGATTTTAGGGCAGTGGAAATTGTTCATGATGCCACCCTAGTGGATTTGCATCCTCATTCTCGTGTCCAAACCCATAGAATACCCACCAACAGTGAACCTTGTAGACTATGCACTCCGAGCAATGGTGTGTCAATAGAGTTTCATCAGTTGTAGTAAATGTCTTGCTCCCACGGGTGATGTTTACAACAGGGGAAATATACATACGTGGGGGCAAGTTTCCTATGGGAAACCTCTGTCACTTCCTCTCAATTTTGATGTAGGCTAAACATGCTCCAAAAAATTAAAGAGTTTAATAAAAATTAAAAGACCTCATAAAATACCACCATGTTAAACCAAAACAAAACAAGCAAAAAAACTTTCATCTCATCATGTTAAAAATAATCATCTGTCATTATTTTCTACTGATTTTGAATAATGTCAGTAAACCCAAAGACATAATTTATCTCATAAAAACATGTCTGTTGGGAAATTTACATTTAAACCTAAAGCCCGTGAGATTGCCCATTTTCCATGCTTTCACAACACTCAATCTTAGAGTGTTTAATTTCCCCGAATTTTAGGCAAGGTGAAACTGTGTTTATTGTTGTCTAAATTTACATTTATGCACTTGGTAATGAGGTTATTTCTTTTTATATTCTAGATCATTTGTATTGTTCTCATTATTTTCATTCCCTGGGTGACGTGTTATTAAAAACACTTCCACTACACAAGAATTTGATATAACTGATTTGCTTGGCATTGCTTTTGCCTCCAGTGATCGGGAAATTTTATTTTAATTTGTTTTCAACCGTTCACTAAATGAAGATGTACAATTAGACTGTGTCTTAGCAGATACAACTTCCTGCATGTTATGAGTCGTTTACGTCTCTCTCATCTGCTTAGCCGTGAATAGCAGCAGCGCTGTGAGCCGTCAGTGACTACTGCACAAGCTGGGAAATTACACCATGAAGCAAATTTGATTGTACTGAAAAGACTTTTCACAGGACAAAAGCATAGATATCTCTTCACACAATTTTGGACTCATGCTAATGACTTGTACTTGTATTCTCAGGGCAGCCACAAGAAATGCAAGGGGGCTGATGAATAGAGGGATGTATTGCCTGAGTTCTGCTTCAGAGCTTCTCAGCACCTGGATCATAGCATGACATGCAAAATCAGAAGTCAGACTAAACTGGTTTATTCTTTTAGTTTGGCACCTAACACGAATCTTTTATTCCATCAGAGGTACAAATTATTAGAATTTTCTATTCAGTTTATTTACACACATACATGTTTCTGTTTAGGCAAGAAGTGCAAATTTTCTTAAATATCAGATAAAAAGTTCTAAATTACTCCTAACCATTATCTATAAATTTGTATTTATTTTAACAGAACCCTCGTTTTTTATTCATATATTATTTTTTTAATTAAATCATAGCTGTGTACATTAATGCAATTGTGGGGTACAATGTGCTGGCTTTATATACAATTTGAAAAACTTTCATCAAACTGGTAAACATAACCTTCACCTCATTTTCTTAGTTATTGTGTTAAGACATTTATATTCTACACTCAGTAGATTTAACATTGTAAAATGCACACTTCATATGGAAGTGTGAGTGTTTATAAACTGGTTTCATATTAGGGCTGAGTACATTGGATACTTTTTCTTCCATTCTTGAGATACTTTGCTAAGAATATGTTCCAGCTCCATCCATGTAAACATAAAAGAGGTAAAGTCTCCATCAAAAATATGAAACGCTTCATGAATTTGCATGTCATCCTTGCTCAGGGGCCATGATAATCTTCTCTTCCAATGTTAGTATATGTGCTACCGAAGTGAGCACAGAGCCCTTGTTGAATATATGCTTGTGCATAAGTAAATAGCATAAAACATTAGAATTGAAGATGTACTTCTTTCTGGAGTTTCCTCATTTTGAATCTTGGTGTGATCATAAATCTGATTTGAATGCCTGTACATTAACATGTATGATATAGATGATGTAGAAATATAGTAGTACCTATTTATTGCATTCAGAATGGCTAGAATTATTCAGTTATTAGTTTCAGTAAAAGTTCAGCATGTTTTCAATATCAATGTTTGCAACATTTGGCATCCTTGTTCAGCAAAGCAACAGGTATATACTGTCACACAAATGAACAATAGTAGAAATAAAAATTACATATATAATGTGTATATATAAATAAATTAGTCTTGTGGCTGGCATTTCTTTTAAAGGAAACCAGAAATTTAGAAAGGTAATTACTAAAAGTAATTTGTGTAGGGAGTAAAGTCTCTTATCCTGCTAGGTTGCTGAAAAATCACTGACATGAGACAAACTGATGAAGGAAGAAGACACACATTTACTTTTAAGTATATGCAAGGGAACTCTCAGAATGAAGATTCAGTTCTCAAAAGGGGAAGAGATTTTTAAACCTTGAAAGTTTGAAAACAGAAAAACAGGTGTAGGGAGGAAGAGAAGAAGAGGCTTGACTAGCTATCAAAGGTGGTCTTATTATATCAATAGAACCATATAGGTAACAGCCCACAGAAAGAAGAAATAGTAAATGTTTTCTTCTTTTTCTAGACATTTAAAGATGTCAATCTCAGAAAATATTTTGTAAATTGGAAAAGGATAGAACTTGCTGCCTTTTCTACCAATATAAATTTCCCCTCACAAAAGACAGGTTTGCGGCATTACTTCTATCTATGAGAATCATGGCGGCCATCACAAACTAGGTCAAAGAAATATACTTGTTACAGCCCAAGCAGGTCGTATTGCTGCCAAACAGAAAAGAACCAATACACTGAGACAGTGGTGTTGCAGTGGAGAAAAAGTTCAATATAGCCGAGTGCTAAGCAAGACGATGAGGAATTTTTTAAATCCATCTCTCCAAGACTTTGGGAGAAGGGGTTTTTAAAGATAGTTTGGTGGTCAAAGATTAGGCAATTAGGTCTGCTAATTGGTTTGATTTTGGACAAAGTCCTAGAGATGTGCAAATCATCTTCTTGTACTCAGTCAGTGCCTGAGTAGGGGTCATAATACCAGTTGAGTTCATTTCTTGGTATGGACCACTGATGAGTCAACTGATCCACTGGAAAGCTGAGTCTAAAAGATACCTTAAAACTACCTTTGACTTTCACCAGGGTGATATCATCTATGGAGAAAGTTCAGAATCTTTCTGACCATCAGCCATGTGACTCCTGAGACGTAATTACAGAAAAGCAAACTAAAGAACAATGGATGGTTATTATTGTTATTTTCAATTGTGCCTTTGCAGAGGTTTGGCCCTGACCACGGTTCTTAGATTGCACTCCTTTATTAATTTGCAAGGGAAGTTTTATATATTGGGGTAAAATAGTTCTAATTTCCTTCACAAGGATGCCCATCATTAATTAATTATAACTCCCTTAAATAATTTTTGGAAGATGATTATTTGCTCCCCAAATGACAATAACAAACTAACACCAAAATATTCCCAAACTATTTCTTGGAGTTTGGTGATCACATCCACCGTAATAAAATGTGCTGGAGAAAAAGATTATGTTTTCCTGCTCTTTGCCAGCCCCCCCACCATGCCTACCTTTTTCTCATTTATCTTCACGATTTTCCCTCAGATATTTCACCGGGCAGATCCTCAACTCCGTGTCTCTCGTGCTACTCCTTCCAACATTAGCTCAGTCAAAAGGTCTATTCTGTGCTGATTTCTAGGCTTTCTTCTCCCAGTAGAGATTGTCAGTCTTTAGATTTAACCACCAATTATGTTACCAGAGAAAAAATTCATGTGACGTGTGATGTTCTAAATTTGCTTTTCTGAAGATAATAATTGTACCTTTATTGTTGTGAAAGTTGATAATCGTCCTAGGTTATACCTGTATAAAGCAGGTACCGTGCCACAGGTGGGATACCAGTTTTTAACAGGAATAGTCTTTCATAGTCCGTGGTGCTCTGTGATGACACATAAATGATTATTTCTACTTGATAAAATTATAGGAAAAAAAAAAGAAATAGTGCTATTGGTAAATTTTGAGGATTTAAAAGTTCAGTAAAGAAGATTATTAAACCTAAGTTTTTAGTTAATATACACAATGGGGGAAGGAAAAAATTAATAAATTATATAAATGTTAAAATGGATAAGCTCATTAAAAACCCATTACTTCTATTGCAATATCAGTAAAAGCTTAATAGGTTGTGATTATGGGCCAATTTTCCAGCTGAGGCTTCTTGTTCTTGCAAAATGTAAACAGGAAGAAAAAGCAGTTTGACATAAAAATTGTGGCACAACCAGATTTCATTCTAATTAAAAAAAATAGCTAAGTCTGAGGATAATTTTTGTTAATCTTTCACTCTTTTTATATTATGATATAGATGCAAAATGTTAGGTGCTTGAGGCCAAACATATATCTTTCAACACGCACATGGCCACATATACTTTTTATTCTTTTGCTGCTTTGATCATGATCTTCCTGCAGTGCAATGATTACGATATGGGCCCTTTCTTCCATTGCTTCTTCAACTATTGCGTCTTTAGTAAGTGTTTGAAGCGTTTATTGAACTGCTTGCTGGAATGGAGACACAAGTTGTCCATTAAGTGTTACTTAGAACTAGAAAACAACAACCAAAAGCTTTCATGCTTCTAACTGGATAGCACACTCAGCTGCTATTGCTTCTTAGACATTTATAATTGAACTAAATTTACAGAAGTCTGATTCACGGAGTCCTTAGAACACTCTGTCTCCCCCACTTTTTATTATTTTCTAACCTCAGTGCAGCAATGCGAGAGGACTATTTTTTCATATTAGCCAAATATGGTATCACTGCCCACCACTCTTGTGTTAAAAAGAATATCATTTTGGTGATAGCTATGTTCTATTGTTTTTATTAGCATCTGGGCACATCACTTAAAATTTGTGATAAAGCTGCCCCATTTTAAGTATCTTCATTGAATCTGACCTATGATACCAAGCCTTGAAATCATAGGCTGGACAATTCCAGCCTGTGATTCCAGCCTACGATTGTCACGTTCCACGTCTGTGGAAACTTAATGTATGTAACTCTGAATACGATATCACAATATTTTAAAACTGTTCTTATCACTACTATCAAAACAAGAGTTGATGGAGAGGATGTGATAACATGTTAGATATCTCTGTTCTCTATTGTTTAAAAAATTCTGGTGAAAATATTTTCAGAATTTTGAAGTCCAAGATAAATTTAGTCTTCTATTTGGCTACAACTTCATGGTACTTTCTGTGCATCCTCTGTACAGAAGAAGAAACAAACCAAGCAAGAGTTTAATATTACTGCCTGAAGTGCATCACTTCCTTATATAATTACTACCTTAAATACAGGACCTGCCGTTAACAGAGGCGAACTCTACTAAGCTAACCTGCAGATCCCCAATATTTAACAATACTCTAATGTTAACAAGTTTATTCAGTAAGGATAGAGATTACTGATACTCCATGGCTGTAGTATTGTTCATCCATATTGTTATAGATATATAGCAAGGTATATAACTTAGTGATAAATGTGTACATAAAATAAAAATGGGCAATTCGAAATATGTGATTTCGAGGAGTCAGCACAACACTATATACATTAGCAGCAATCCAAAGGCCAACATCCCTGACATGCTGATGACATTCCGACCCTGAGCAGAGCATGTTCTATTCTAAAGAAACAAGCGTTTAAAGCCAACTGTGGTGCTGTTATTTAAATATTCAAGAAACATGCTACTAGTCAAGATAATTAGTAAAATTGTCTAAGATGTTTCCCAAAATACAAATCTTGAGAAATTTTACGTTCAGTGTTAGAAAATAGAACTAAACTTAGTCACATAGCATTTTCTGGGATCTATAGAAAAAGAAGATTCTTATTAAAATAAGTAACAGTCAAATTTCACTTAAAAATTCAACTATATCCTACAATTTGAAAGAGCTGAAGTAAAACAACGTAGATTGAAAAAAAATATTGAGTGGAGGCTCGGCGCCTGTGGCTCAGCGGGCTAAGGCGCCAGCCATGTAAACCTGAGCTGGCGGGTTCAAATCCAGCCCGGCCCGCCAACCAACAATGACGGCTGCAACCCAAACAAAAATAGCCGGGCGTTGTGGCAGGCGCCTGTAGTCCCAACTACTTGGGAGGCAAAGGCAGGAGACTCGCTTGAGCCCAGGAATTGGAGGTGAGCTGTAATGCCATGACACTCTACCCAGGGTGACAGCTTGAGGCTCTGTCTCAAAAAAAAAAAAAATTATTGAGTGGAAAGCTGACTATGTTTACCATGAATATGTTTACAAAGAGAAACCAGGTTATGGTCATTTTAATGAAGCAAACAAACATTCAAGATAAAGAACTCTAAAGAAAGCAAAAAAGGGTTTTTATAATAATAAAAATTACAGACTACAAAGATGATATAATAATCTATTATGTATTTTACATTAAGTACTGAAATATGTTAATATTATTATAAATAAAATGAGTCATTTTGTTTTTAATATTAAAATTGAAAAATGTTCAACATAAAAAATCTATAAATGAAGTTAAATATCAATACTCTTGTATGAACAGATCAAGTAGATAGAACATAAATAATGGTATACAGGACACATGAGATATATTGTATACAGTCATTCTTTGAAATCCTCCGATTCCACATCTGCAGATTCAAAAACAATGGATGGAAATATCTGGGGAAAAAAAGACAAAAAATAATAATACGACAGTAAAAAATACAAGGAAACAAAGCTAATATAGTATAACAATTATTTACACAGCCTTTATAGTGTATTAGGTGCTGTAACTAATCTAGAGATGACTTAGTATATGGGAAGATGTGTATACATTATATGTAAGCACTATGCCATTTTATATAGGTGGTTGAGCATCCTTGGATTTGTGTGTGTGAGGGGAGTCCTGGAACCACGGCCAAGGCTCAATACTGAGGGAGAACTATATTTGAAAATTGCTAAGAGAGTAAATTTTAAATATTTTCAACACACACACACACAAATGTGAGGTGATGTATGTTATCATAAAGGATATGTGCACCAAAACATCAGGTTTTTCATATTGATTGTGTACAACCTTTCTTTATTAATCATATTTCAATAAAGCTAGAAAAAAAGATATATATGTAGTATCATTTTCCCAATATCAGATGAATATCTAGTAATTCACCCTTTCTGTTTAAATATTTTATTTTCAAAGATAAAACCAAAGGCAAAGCTACTTTGAAGCACTTCTGGTGGCAAGTTTCTTTGGGATTGTGGTTGGTTATCTTCCTAAGAGATGACCACCTATAAAGCCCTACAGAAAGTATTAGAATAAATGAAAAAATGTGGTAGGGAGTAATGAAAAAATGAAGATCATACAAAAAATTTTTTTAGCAATTCATTTCTTAATATTACATTTAATCAGTGATATTATATAATATGTATACTAAATATTTTTTCTTAAATGTTAAATTCACATGTATTTGCAAATTTCTACTTAAAAAGGAAAATATGAAAACAATTCTTTGATGTATGACCTCTTTTTAATATTTGCTAAAAACTGTTCACAAGGAGTATCAGGTGTGTAGATCAGAAAAGTGATAATTAGCAAGGTTTCTACTCAATCTTACACCTCTGCCACACAAAATGAGGCATTCGCTCTCTAAATATATCTGAAAGAACATCAGAGAAGCTGATAAAATGTGAAAGGAAAATGTCACGAGAAAGTCAGCGATTTATATCAAATTTCACTGCTGAAATACATATAAAAATTATATGCTATTTAAATGTATTTTATTAATTGCTTTCATGTAATGGTTAGTTTGGAACACCTGAATTTAATGAATTTTTCCTTGCAGTTGTTAGCCAGGGCCAGGTTTGAACCTGCCACCTCCAGTATATGGGGCCGGCGCCCTACTCCTTTGAGCCACAGGTGCCACCCTGAATTTAATGAATTTATATGTGTTGATTTCTTTTCTTCTAAATATGTTGTTCATATAACACAAATAAAATCATATTTTATGACTTGGAAAAGTTCTGCAGAATATGTAATGACATATAATAGATTGCTGAATTTAAAAGGGAAGGCTGACATATATCCAATGCTTTGTGTATATGAAGGTCCCAGTATTGTCAGTTTTATCACATGGACGGTATTCTTTTGTTTGTACAACTTCATCTATCCTTGCAGTGAGGAGATGATACACTTCTAGAGTTCTAGACTAGAGTCAAAGCTATGAAAAAAATTAGGGCTTAAATTTTAAAATATAATGTTACCCATATTTCTCTCTTATAGTGTGCTTTCTAATAATTTCTATCTACCCATCTATCCATTCATTTATTCATAAGTACTTATTAAAGAATATGGATGAAACTGATATGGTACTTCTCACCAAAGAGCTTGATTTTAAGGGCAGAATCATTATAAAGATATTAAAAATATGCAAATAAAACTAGTGATAAAAATAATTGTTTTCCTTTACTTAAAATTTAATATATGCTGGTATTTTACCAAACACTTTACCTAAACAGTTTAAAAATAGATATCTCTGCTAGACTCTTAGACATAGCTGAGGGGAAACAAAACATCTTAGCTGAACTCACCAAACATGTAATCAATGTAAGAATTCGAATTTTCTTAGACATTACAGTGATATTAAATTAACCTCTCTGTATATAAAATTTATTTCTGGGCAGCACCTGTGGCTCAAAGGAGTAGGGCGCCAGCCCTATATGCAGGAAGTGACAGGTTCAAATCCAGCCCCATCCAAAAACTGCAAAACTGCAAAACTGTAAAAAAAAAAAAAAATTTCTGAAATGGGGGCAGGAGTAAGTTAAGGAGAAAAAAGATAAAATAGCACATTATTTTTTTAACCATCCCCTAAAAGGCAAACACATTTTGGTACCTTATTGAGGACAAATGCCTTGTCTTCCACACTCAGATTTTATGTGACACAAGCTATAGTTCCTCATGTGTACATAACACAGAAATTATTTCATTAATCTGCAAACAGAAATCTTGTAAAATGACAGGTACAATCCTTTTTTCCCCAAAAGAAGAAGTTGACTCTCAAGAAGATTCTGGGATTGAAGCAAGTTCACAGCATATGATCTGGGACTTGTGTTTTCTTGTGATGTTCTTTTTTTTTTTTTGCTGGAGCCAGGTTTGAACCTGCCATATCCCATATATGAGGCCAGCATCCTACTCCTTTGAGCCACAGTCGCCGCCCCTGGGCCTCATGTTTTTTGAAGACAAATTGACCACATGTCTGCTATTAACTCTCCTGACTCCACATTTCTTTGTTTTCTTTTCTTTAAAGGTTTCAGTTGTATTTCCAAAATTTACACAGGCTTCTCTTATGTTTTTTTTTTTTTTTTTTCTGTTGTTGTTTTTGGTTTTTATATTATACAGCCTTACTTTGTCACCTTTGGTAGAGTGCTGTAATATCACAGCTCACAGCAACCTTAAACTCTTGAGCTTAAGCGATTCTCTTGCCTCAGCCTCCCACATAGCTGGAACTACAGACATCATGCCCAGCTATTTTTAGAGATGGGGACTCGCTCTGGCTCAGGCTGGTCTGTAACCTGTAAGCACAGCCAATCCACCTGTACTAGGATTACAGGAGTGAGCCACTGCACATGGCCTTCCTTCACTTTTAATCACGATAAAAAACAAAAATCGCTGGGTTTTGGAATCAGAGAAACTTGAATTCATTCCCAAAGTTTATACTTAATGTAACTGCACAAACTCCTAATTTCCTTGAAACTCAGTTTGTTCAGTTGTTGCAATAACTGAATGAAATCAGGTATATAGAGCACTGATCACACATTTTCATACATATTAAAATGACACTTAAGTACCATAAATTTGTATTAAATTAATTAAATTTGTCTTTACTTATTTAGATGTTACTTTTCTATATCTTATAAAGGGACTTAAAAGAACATTTCATGTTATTCCCATCGAATGTAGACATCTACCTTTTACTGAGCTTAGCACATTTATTACAGAAAGTGTACCACTATACCACATTTTTTTCTCTTGCTGTTCTTGGTTTTTATTTTATTTATTATTATTATTATTTTTGTTAAATCATAGCTGTTAACATTAATGCAATCATGGGGTACAATGTGCTGGTTTTATATACAATTTGAAATATTTTCACTTTTAAGGCTACAAATTCCACTTAAAAACTATCAAATGTTCGTATGAAACCCCAAATAAATCATTTCAGTGTTAGCCACAAATGTTTTTTCTTGAACTGCAGATCCCATTATTTGGGGCCACTGTTTATTGGGAAAAAATAATTCTCAGCTTTTACATTTTAGAACTGTGTTACTTTTCTCCAGAATATTTAATCGATGAACAAACCTTGGGTTTTTAATGGACTCCTAGTATTACATTTGCTCTCTATATGGTAATAGTAGAAGAAAAGGAACATGGGTAGTTATACATTATCTAAATCTTACAACACTGAAACTGAAATCCCTAAGCAATCCAAATGAACTTAATGATCTTTCTTTCAAAAATAACTGCTGCTATTCTAATAAGTCACTTTTTCCCAGTTCAAAACAGAATTATCACATTCATATACATTAAAATGTCAACATACTGCAAAATTTCAATGTGTCCACTTCAAAAAGTTGATACGTTTCCCCAAATAGATGTAGGGAAGCTAGCTATTTCTATCTAAATTGTAGACTCATATATTTCAATAAACACGAAAGTATCATACTCAGACAATTACTTGAAAATTCAATCTTACAACAGTAAATTTAAAACACAACAAAATTATTCTCAATTTACATTCTTCTATCATTCAAACTAAGAAATACGTAAATATCATTAAGTATTCAGCATTCCTAACCCACCCAGAGTAAAAGCAAACAAGTCAGAAACAGGAAGGAGAATGTCTTCATTATGTGTAATTACATGTAGTATGTGATCCAGAAAAATTACATTCATCTGTATTAGTTTAAGAAAAGATTTGTGCCAGAGCATTAATTAATTAATGTGCCCGGGGTGCACTTACACATCAAGTGCAGTGTGGAGCTAAGTGCCTCAATCACCACAGCTGCAGTCAATGCTAGTCCTTAAACTGACAGGTGCTCAACACGTGTTCCTCATAACACAATAACTTGCAGCTGTAAAAGCTTTAGGTTAAATATTCTCCAGTGGGGTCTGCATGCTTATTGTCATCAGAACCACAGATGCCCTTGTGTTTTGACATTTAGCTTCTGTGGTTTAACACGTACCCATTTTCGAGAGTCCTGTTATCCAAGGCGAGCTCTTTAAGCTGTATCAAAAAATCTTGGGCTGGGAAGCATCCTGTGTCTCAGAAACCATCTGCTTTTCTCATTACCCTGTTTTCTGTCTTTCCCTAACATTCCCTATGATAGGAATAGATGCATCCATAAATTTCCCCAGTATTCAGGTGTTACAAACAGACTCTGGGAATAAAAGCCCTTAAAATACCATGTTGAAAATATTATAGCAGTATCTCTGGGGAATGAACATTTTTAATGATTTTTCTGTATAAATAAAACAGGTGCTTGTAGTTTTATCAAATATTTCCATGATTCCCAAAGGACCCCCTAATTTATATTGAAATCATCTTTTCTGAAGCACTCAGTAATTTTTAAAATACACAGAAAATAAACAGACCAATAGACAGAGACAACCAAATGTCTTCCTGATTACTGAAAGTGTGATGCTCATAAACTGTAGGTTAATAAAACTACTGGCCTTTGAAAACATCTCAGATTTATTTTTATATTTGTGAAGAACTTTGTGAGAGATTTTTCTCCTCTCCTATAATCTGGACTATGTACATGGAAGAAAAAATGTCTCATGAGGGGTTCTGCAGACACTACATGCTCCCTCGGAAAAAGAAACTTAAGATATGTGGTTTGTAAAGATTCTCTCACAATCTGCAAGCTGCTTTTTATTTTCATTGATGGTTTCCTTAGTGGTGCAGAAACTATTTAGTTAAATGTCCTACTAATCTTTTTCCTTTTGTTTTCTTTGCCTTTGGTGTCATATCAAAAAAAAAAAATTGCAACGATCAAAGACACTCTATTGAAAAGAATGATCTTTCCCCACTTTGTATTCATGGCACTCTTGCCAAAAATCAGTTGATCTTATTATGCATGTGTTTATTTCTGGGCTCTAATCTATGTTTTTGGACTATCTGTCTGTGTTTATAAAAACATCATGATGTTTTGATTACTATACCTTTAAATTTGAAATCAGGAAGTATCATATCTACAAACTTATTCTTGAGCTCAAGATTGCTTTGGATATTCCAGGTCTCTTATGAATGAATTTTAGGATTTTTTTCTCTATTTCTGCAACAGTCATAATTGGACTTAATAGGGATTACATTGAATTTATAAGATCACTCTGAATAGTTTAGAAATCTAGTGTTATTGTCTTCCAAAATATGTACACAAATGTAATTTATTTGTGTCGTCTTTAATAATAAATAAGGAAATTGAATCAAATATTCAAAATTACTCACTAAAGAAAATTATAGAACCAGATGGTTTAATGGCTGAATTGTACCAGTCAAAAAATTAATATCAGTTTTTACAAAACTTTCAAAAATATTGAAGAATAAGAAACATGTTGTATGAGTCTACCAGTATCACGCTAGCAAAGCCAAAGACACCACAAGCAAATACAACTACAGATACTCCTGATTAGAATAGAAATAAAAATCCTCAATAAAATATTAACAAGACAAACTGTACAGCATATTAAAAGAATCATACACCACAACAAAATGAGATTTATTCCAGTGGTACAGTGTGGGGTAAATCATATCCAACATACCCAAATCAATGTAATGCAACCCATTAACAGAAGGAAAGATAAAAATTACCTGATCATGCCAATAGACACGTAAGAAGTATTTGACTTGGGGCAGCGCCTGTGGCTCAAAGAAATAGAATGCTGGTCCCATAGGCTGGAGGTGGTGGATTCAAACCCAGCCCTGGACAGAAAGTGCAAAAAAAAAAAAAAAAAGAAGAGAAAGTATTTGAACAAGTTCAATAGTTCAATATCTATCAATCCATTTTATTATTGATAAAACTCCCAACAAACCAGAAATTTTAAAATTATTCATTCACCTCACATTATATTTCAATTAAAACAGCTGCTGCTCTAGAACTAGGTAAGTCAAAAGTAGAAGAAAATTAACTTTAAATCTAATTGTCATGTACCTTTCTTTCAATATATTAGCCTCTGCATTTTTTATTCTTATTTAACCTTTCTTTATTTTTTTTTAATTTCAAAATATCAATCAAGGGGTACAAGTTTTTATTACATGACTATCTTGTATAATACTTAAGTCAAGGATTTGGTGTGGCTGTTACCCAAAATAGTGCTCATTGAGCATAATATATATATATATATATATATTTTTTTTTTTTTAGGGTAGGGTTTTAGTTTTTGTTTTTTTTTGTGGAGACAGAGTCTCACTTTTGTGAACTCACAGCTCACAGCAACCTCCAGCTCTTAGGCTCAAGCGATTCTCTTGCCTCAGCCTCCCAAGTAGCTGGGACTACAGGGACCCGCCACAGCGCCCGGCTAATTTTTGATGCAGTTCGGCCGGGGCCGGGTTTGTACCCGC